>JALJCO010002614.1:0-179448 GCA_023101725.1 Atherinomorus stipes
TTTATTTGTTATTTCAATTCCAGATAGTTTTAAAGGAACTAGAGGCAGGAATTAAAAAACAAACAAACATGCATGTCCATTTTTTTTCATACTAATGGGTGACGAAGCGTTAAATAGAAAAAATAACGTTTCCACCCACGTTTCTCTCCGTTGCCTTGAACAGGCTGTGTGCTGCAAAATGCGCTGCAATTTGGTATCCGAATTTCCCGCGCTGCCCTGCGGACGTGACGTCAAATGACGCTACATCCACTGTTTTGATACAGGACGAAGCCGGTCGCGGTAAATTCAAACACTGTAAGCGATAGTTATGGATTCTTCTGCCATCAGCAAACGATCCAGATCAACTGAAAGACACTAAAATGTGTAACTACAAAGAAAAAGGTGAGTAAACAACATTATAGCTTCAGTTTGTGCACGCTCTCGTGACGGCTTGGCTCGTGGCTGCAGTTACCTGAAGCGCCAGTCGCGGCTTTTCCATTGCAAAGTCAAAGTAAAAATTTCGTTTCTTAATCTTGCCTCAAGTCCCTTTAAATGAATTTGGAAAGAGACCATAGTCTGGTAATCTGAGATAGATTGCTTTCAACTACATACTGTATGAAGTCTGTATTATGACACAAGGATTATATTTAGACCCACAGCATAATAAAACACATAAATGAATAAATTAAAGGTTGAATGTGGAATACGGACAGAACAGCGACATCACGTGTGTCTAGGTTGTAGTTGCAACGGCAGAAAAACAACTCCAGCTGCTGGGATGCCAGGCTCGCTGCCGATACGCAAGTGTGACCAGCAGCCTGCAGCATGTCCAACAAGTAACACAGAGGAGTTTATAACTGACAGCTAACGTTAGCCATGTTAGCAAACAAGCTAGCTTACCGATCCAGGAGAAAAGTCGCCATTTCCGTGTTTTACTCCGTGGAAAACATTTTTGTGGCTCCATTTAGTGAAGTCTTCACCTAAATTTACTCCAGGTTTTGCTCTTCTCAGGTCACTCCTCCTCATAAACAGATAATATCTCCAGGGCTCGGAAGCAGCTGCTTCACTCGTCATCTCCACGGTTTTCCCCCTGTACAAGCCTGACTATATGACCAAAATATTGTTTCCACACAAAGGTCGTATTTGGCAACCTGCAACTGCGTGTATTGGCTTATAGACGTAAATAAAATGCCGTTATCGAACCCGTAAAAATTTATTTTATAATTATTTTTAGGCTTAATATAATTTTTCTAGGAAATGTTGTACTTTCATTCTGTACACCCCCAAACGACCTGTGGAGGTATTATTTTTGAAAAAATATAGCGTTTAATAAAAATGTTCCATATTCAACCTTTAATAAAGATTTCAGAAAGAAAGAGCCTGACACATGTGAAAAAGAGCATAAAAGATACACTCTGCCTCTGTCTGTGCACCTTAGTGACAGCCTAAAAATGATATACTGTTGGTTTGAACATTACTGTAAGTTTGACAAGACATGAGTTTATTGATAAGCAAAGAAAGTGATTTCCAAGTTTTGTCAGGACTGTGACACCCATCTACTCACCAACAGTAGGACAGACCAAGCTGCTCTGAGATACTGTTAATTATCTTCTGTAATATCTATGCTACTTAACAGTCTTTATTTTTCTTTGTTTCCCAAATTTCTTCTGTCAGTGCCAGACAGAAAACTTCTTTATTTTTATAGACCTGCTCTCACTTTCCTGTTTGTATAAGGCTCAGTTTGGAAGAGCAAAAGGTGGGGCACTGCAAAGAGTTCTGCGCTGGCTGACAACTGACAGTAATTCAAAGATGGTCAGCTGCTCTCAGGAGCCTCCTCAAAGCCCCTACGGCACAAGCATGTCTCTACCTTGCCCGATGGCGAGTAACACTGCTGCGTGTCCTCCACATTAATTTTTTTATTTAACAGGGACACAACAAATGTGTTGCACAGACCAGAGAGATAGTTAAAAGAGAATTTTTCTCTGAGACAGCTGCTTACTCCTAGTTATACTTCTTATTTTCTGCTGTATGATGATGTTTAATGTCCCTGTGAAGCATTTTGAATCACCCTGTCATTGAACCGTGCTATATAAATAAATTTGCTTTGCTTTGCCCTACTGATGCAACCATGTAAAGGCAGTGTGTGCAAAAAAACAATATTCAATTTTATTTATTTATTTTTTTAAGAAAAAAAGATTGGCTTGCAACCATGACTGTGTGCTCATATAGATGTGTATTAAATGAGTAAAAAAAATCTTTAACAACCACTAATTACAATAAAACAAATCTGCTTAAGATATATTTTTTAACTGTCTTTTGTAATAATTTCTTAAAATATTAGAGAGACTTTATAGACACCCTGTACATCTTTAGAAAGAGTGGAAAGTCTATTTTTTGTCTGTGGCAGATAATAGACTTTTGCTGATATCTGTGTCTGTGACACCGATTTCGGTCTAAGTCCTTTAATTTTTCCTTCACACTCACCCATGCTAAAATAAAAACTACTGTTGCAAATAAGTATGTTACCAACAGATCAGAGGAAGATAAATGGAGGCAAAGCAGAATGTGGACTGGTGTTATATTTACTTCTATGTCTTCACTTTAGATTGTGGTTTTGGTATTGGAGGAAAAATTCTTTCTCTGCTTTAAATGTTTTGGCTGATTGTTGAAAAAAAATAGATATTTCAATTGGTCATGTCAAAGCGCTTCAGTTAGTTTGTGAATATCCCAGTTGTTTTCATCATTAGATAAAATTCCTTCGCTGAGGAAACATTACCTCATCAATTTTGTGATTATTTCCACCTGTTTCTCAGCTACCTTTTTCAGGGGTGCAACACTAGCAGGCAGGTGAGGTCCGATACTAGAGAAATGAAGCTGTAGTACAAATCACTGAAACTAAATTCCACTAGTCAGACCCCGTGCTAAACCCAGAATAAGCATGGCAATGGTGCCACCAAAGAATGGGAGTATTTTTAGTTCATACTGAATTACAAGAAGTTATGGAACATTCAGTCCATTTATTTTAAAGAAAAACTGAGAACAGAATAAATTGTCAAGGGATTTTGAATAAAGTAAAAAATCTTCTTCTTTGTGAAAAATGGTCAATTTTAGAAAGTGTGGAAGTGTTTTGATTTTTGTTCTTTTTCTTAAATTGATGACAGGAGTTAACAGTCTAGACTCAGCTGGTAACTGTGACTGTTACATCAATTTCTAAGTTTCCTATTTCAAACTCAGGCAGAAATGCAGGAAATAGCAGAACAGGTTTTCTGTAATGCAAACTAAACTTACAGTATGTTTCTTTTGCAGAATATGTCCAAAAACACTGGAAGGAGGATGCTTTCTTTGGTTACCAGTATCTAAATGGTGTCAACCCCATATTGATCCAACGCTGCACAGCTCTGCCCCAAAACTTTCCAGTCACTGACAAGATGGTCTTCATCCACGGTCAGAGCTGCTTGTCTGAAGAAATAAAGGTGATGTCTTATATTGAAATAAAGTCAACTGAAACTTTCATTGTGTTTTTATTCCCTATAGATGCATGTTTTTCAAATAGTCAAATATATACTTATACAAACTTCCGTTGTAAATGTGAATGCAGTATACGAGTCAGATCATTTCTTCATTTTACATGCCTTTCATACAGAGGGGCAACATTTTCCTGTGTGACTACAAGCACTTGGATGGAGCACAACCAAATGTCATCAATGGGAAGAAACAGTACTTGACGGCTCCATTTGTCCTGTTCCAGAAAACACCTGATGATAAACTGATGCCAATTGCTATTCAGGTGAGATTCACAGCAATGAGAGCTTGGCAATTCCTCCTCAAGCGGGTCACACTTTGCTGTTCGATGGCCTCCCATTCCTCAACAGAGTTGTTGAAGGTCAACCAGCGTGGTTGTGTTGGTGGTTCTGGCAGGGTCAGCCCAACCAAGCTGGTCCTAGAAGTGTTAAGTTAGGTTCAAGTCTGGACTGACTGACTTGTAATCCTTCATAATATTGTCAAACTCATTTATAAATTATATTAGCAAATGTACTCCTGTCAGATTTCTGTTCATTTATTCTGAGGATGAGAGGATGAAAAGGGATCAGTGAAAAAATGGAATAAAAAAATCTACTGTGTAAATATATTCAGAATTAAAAACTGTTTTTACTGAGTTTTTACCTGCTGATATACAAATTATAAAGAGGAATTAGCAACGTTACTCCAATCAAAACCAAAAAAAAAAAAAAAAATGTTTCTTTATTTAGAGCATGATATGACTGATAATTTTTTTCCTGTGTATAAATATGTTCAAAAATCTGTTTTTTTACTGAAAGTTACACAATCCAATATGGCCGCTACCTGATGACATCACAATATGCAAATTACATGTGTAAATTTACTCCCATCATAAACTTTAGGTCATGATGAATATTTTTCTCATTTACATTATGGATCTATATCTCACCACCTCCAAGCTACAGCATTTTGAAATCTTAAAGTCCAAATGGAATATTTTCCTAAATAAACAAAAGGAGGATGGGAAGGAGGGGGGGGAGGGAGGGGAGGGGGGGGAAGAGGGGGGGGGGAGGGAGGGAGGATCTGGCGCCTAGAGATGGTTGGCTTTTTTATGTCCAGTTTACCCCAAGAGTACCCAACTGTAAAAATTAAGTAATGATTACAGTTCTCAAAACAGCAAAACTTAAAACATATCATCTATAAAATGCCACATACAGCCTAAAAATAGTACAAAATTGCCAGAGATTGTATAGGCCTATGTAAAGTTTTGGCAATGTTACAGTTTTTACTTACAAACTGAAGACTTTGAAGGGGGGGGGGGGGGGGTTCTGAAGCTATTTTATCAGTTATTTGAAGTGCATCAAAGAAGCTAGCAATTGAATGGCAAAACAAAGAGCAAAAAAAAAAAGCTTTGTATTTTTTTTTTTTTTCATATCTGTTTGCACTGAAATACTGTTGGCTAAAGTAAATGACCTCCCTCCTCCTTCTGTAGCTGAAGCAGGAACCAGCAGAGGACAACCCGATCTTCCTGCCGACAGATTCGGAGTACGACTGGCTGCTGGCTAAGATCTTTGTGAGAAGTGCAGATTTCAGTGAGCATCAGCTCAATGTTCACCTGCTGCGTACTCACCTGCTGGCCGAGGTTTATGCAGTATCACTGCTGCGTAACATTCCCATGGTGCATCCTCTCTACAAGGTAACTGAAGCTAACCTACAGTAATAGGCAAGTATTTTACCCTGATACATATTTAGAGGCCCTTCTGAATTGTATTTCATCTGAGAAAGTAATGAGTTGCGATGTAAGACAGGGTTTTTTTGTTGTCTTTTCTTTTTAAAAAAGCATAAATAAATTGGAAAAACATTGTCTGTGTTTCTAACATCGTTCTTTCTTTTACCAGCTTCTTATACCGCACACTCGCTACACTCTGCAGATCAACTCCTTGGCTCGAAAGGTTCTGATATCTGAGGATGGCGTTTTCACAAAGGTATAAAACCAAAAGTATTAGGGGATTGGCAACTTCATGTCTTTTTCAATAACATACAGAATATTTGTCTTTAAAATATTTTATTTTTGCAAGTTTTCAGCCTCTGGTGGGAAGGGCATGATGACAATCCTGGAGAAATCACTGTCCTCAGTCACATACAGTTCCCTCTGTATCACTGATGACATTGCTGAGCGAGGGATGGAGTCCATACCAAACTACTACTACAGGGATGATGGACTCAGGCTCTGGGATATCATCCACAGGTATTACAGACGGCTCCTGTTTCTCTGCTCTGCCCTGTAACTTTGGGATCTTTGGCACAGTTTTTTTTGTTTTTTAATCTCTTTGGCACAGGTTTTCATGTACTGAGTTTTCCATGTTTGCTGACACATACGTAGATCCCAAAGTAGAGACATAATGACTAGAAAATTATATCATAATATATGCAGTATAATATTGCAGAAGACTAAGGAGTTTTGCTTCAAGATCATTAAACGCTGTTTGGGTCTTTTTTTTTTTCTTTTCTTTTTCAATGTATTGACTTACAGTCGATAACATTTTCTGACATGTATTGGAATCTTTTCTCACACTCCATCCATCTACCCATTCTTTCCAAGATCAGCATATGGAGGCAAGTTCTGTCTATATTCAGGATAGAAATATGGTAATCTCTTTCCCCTGTGACATTCTCTATTTCTTCCTGGGTGATCCCAAAGCATTCCCAGACCAGAGGAGATACATAAAACCCCCAAGTATACTTGGGTCCCAGTTTGGCATGAAACTGAAAAGGAAAGGAAAAGTAAATTGAAAGCTTCAACCGTTAGCTCATCTCTCTCTTTTAAAACTGAGGATCGGTGCAGCAACCTCATTATTATTTATGAATCCCTCTGTCCATCTCCTGGTCCAGTTTGTCCTCAGATTTAGAGAGAGAGGTTTCTTCCTGGGCTCTTCATAATCAGCTATAAACCTATCCAGTGCAAGCTGAGATGAAAAGCAGAGATAAAGCAGAGATGAAGTCTAAGCCCCCAAGCCAGATTTGCTCTTCTCCCCAACTACATGTCAATATCCCGTCCATGGAGACTGCAAAGGACCTGTGGAGATGGGAACTCCTCACATTGTCTAGCATGCACCAGAAATTCATTTAATGACCAATACACTGATACTCGTAAGACCTTTGCACACCTTCTCCGAATATTTCATCCGAAAGATTTGCACGGAAAAGCTTAAATGAAATTAATGTCAAGTCAACGGGAGCGTTCACATCTGTGACAAAATTCGGTCTTGCGATTTTGTGACGTTTATTTTTTCGAACTGAGGTCAATTTTCTTAATATTTGCATCCGACAGATACACAATACACGAATCAGAGAAGACACTGGGGGGGGGGGGGGGGGGGGGGGGGGGGGGGGGGGGGGGGGGGGGAGGGGAGGAGGGGGAGGGGAAAGGACTAGCCAGGAAAGAGAAGGAAAAAGAAACTAGAAAAGAGGGCAAGGGGGGAACAAAGGAGGAGGAGGGGGGAAAGAGAGGAGAAAAGGGGAAAAAGAAGGGGGGGGGGGGGGGGGGAAGGGGAGGAGAGAAAGGAAAAAAGAAGAGAAAAAAAAAAAGGGGAAGTCACAGAGCTGGTCGCAAGCAAAAAGAGAGAGGAAAAAAAAAGAGAGAAGTGTTGCTTGGTCGCTGCTACTGTATCATTATGGTTCAGGTATTATCATCCTGTTGCAGCATCTTGTTTGGCAAACGAGGGGAAAAATATCACCGCTGAAGTAACAGTGTTTCCCTACATGTTGTAGCTGTTCCAGGTTATTAGCTACAGGTGTTATATTTGAAATCAGCATTTGGCATCTTCACGTAAGATCAGCTGTTTTTCAGCATCCAGAAGTTTACCTGCAGGCGCCTCTCCCTCTGTCACTGCTGCATGGGGTCATGTTCCTCTGGAATAACAAATGCGAATTTGTTCTTGCATTTTCGTGATTTCGTGTGGGAGCAGGTGTGTATAGATAAATGCGTTGATATTTCTCCTCCGAATTATTCACAATTTTGTGCTGTTTATTCCCATCCATCCCGGTGTGAAAAGGCCTTTACTTTGGTTAACGTGTGAATGTCTCAGACTTCCTCAGTAACTCAGTGAGAGTGAATATCTTTTCCTCACTTTCACAACATGTACAGTACAAAAACGTGCACGCTCCTCTTCCTCTTCACATTCTGCAAGCAACTGGTTGAAAACAGAAACCCTACATATAGCACATAATGTAAACTAGGACTAAGCAAGTTAAATGCATTATCACGCTAACACATTAACTGATAATTGTTGACAAATATTTTTTTGTTCATCAACAGTTTTTTCATTGTCCATTGCTCACTCACTCTTAATACACATAGACAAACCACTGGTCACAGGAGGGTTGGTACTGGCTTGGGTTGGCCGTCAGCTTGCACTTCAACCATTACAGCATTTGGGGTTCATTCTGCCTGGAAAGGTCTAAAATATTCTAGCACTGTACCATACCTCCGGTGTGCAGAATTTTTACAGCAGCAAAACAAACAAACGCACAAACAAAAAAATCAGTGAATGAAATAACTGCGTGATGTAATGTGAGCAATCCTCACAGTTTATCTACCAAGTGTATGAGAGGAACGCATTTTTGTTCTCAACCAAACTCAACAATTAAGTGGGGATTTCAAAATGACTGGCAAGGAGATCAAGACCCCGAGCCCCAACATACGATAGAGCAGAGATGATGATGAACAGCTTGTAAACACAGGCTATGATGCTCCAGTTTTGTTGATGGAATGTACGTAGGGTAAGTTTGTGTTATTTATTTTAAATATTATTTAAATATCTCTCAAAGGTTTGTGCAGGGAATCCTTAACTTCTACTACACAAGAATGACGCAGAAGTTCAGCAAGACTGTGAGCTGCAGAAATGGATTTTGGACATTTTTGAACATGGATTCCTTTCCCAAAAATGCTCAGGTGGGCTTGGAAAAAAAAACTGTTAAACTTTACATGTAAAAGAAAAAGAGGTATTTTGTGCACATCAGACATTTGTATATTGCAAGCACTGATTTAACTTAACATTGAACTAAAATGTTGTTGGGTGATTAACTTTATTCTATTCTCTTTTCCAATTTTCAGGAATTCCAGAGGGATTTACCACTGTGGCTGAGCTGACCAAGTTTGTTACCATGGTGATCTTCACCGGGTCAGCCCAGCATGCTGCTGTGAACACTGGACAGGTGAATTTTTGTCAATTAGATTTTTTTTTTCTTTTATGAACTTCCAGAAATGTAGGTGTATTCTAAAACTTACATGAATGGATGAATTCAGGGTCATTATGACATGAAGCTTTTTAATATGCTTAGAAAATACCAGTTCAGTTTGATTTACTTAATATTTTCTTTGTAATGAGTGTACTCTGCAAACAAATATCTCTTTTCTTTTTTTTCCTTTTTTTTCTTTTTCTTTTTCTCTTTTTTTTGGGGGGGGGGGGGGCACCACCACCACCACCCTCTCTTTGGAGGACAACTTTATTATTATTTGATATTATTTTCATGACATATTGTAGCTTAACAGAAATACTGTATGAGTATATGACATACTTCCAAAATGGGGTGGGGTGGGGGGTGGGGGTGGGTATTAAAACACGAAAAGGTACAAATAAAAAGAAGGAAAAACAGAGGACAAGACAAGTAGACAAGACAGGGGAGACAGGCAGACAAATATCTGACTAATATATATATTTTTGGGCGGTGTGTTGATAAAATAGAAAAGTTTAGAGTGGGGGGGTGGAGAGGTTAGGGGTTGAAGGTGAGTTTGAGGAGGGAGCTGAGGGAAGGAACTGGTTTGGGAGGTAGGTGGGAGGGAATAAAGTTTGGGAGAGAGCAACTGAGGCTGCCCATGGTAAAAGGGGGGGGGGGAAGGAGATGGAGGGAGGAAGAGGATTGAGGGGACGAGAGGGGATGGAGGTGGACAGAGGGAAGGTATGGAGGAGAGAGATTATGAATGGCTTGAAAGTAAAGAGGAGGATTTTAAGATGAGAAAGATCAACAAAAGTAAAACATATGAAACTCTTAAATTCCATCTGTTTTGCAGATAAGAGGAAAAGTCAAGAAATTCAAGTTATTCATTGTTTATTTATATCTTGCTCTTGTTTATTTAACCCTCATACCTTCCTAAGAAAAAGTTACGTTAAGCTTCTTAAGGGCACAGACTGGCCAATGCCAGTTAATGGCCTATAAATATTATCTAAAAATGAAAAGTTGACATTTTCTTCCATGGCTGTCATCACAGACTTCTGGCCTAACCATCAATAGCAAAAAGTCAATGAGTTTAAAAATTTTAACCCTTTAAATTCCACTTTGCATACATGGTTCTCTAACTTTCAAAAATTGAAAATGGGGTTAGAATAAATGTGATTAATGCAAAATTATTTTTTTTGTGCAGGATTATCAGACCCCCTGAGAATTTAAAAAAGATATAAAAATGTTTTTGATGCATCTTTACTTTTTGTGTTACAGTGTTTTTTTGTTTGTTTGTTTGTTTTTTTTAAAGTTACGTTAAGCTTCTTAAAGGCACAGACTGGCCAATGGCCTGTAAATCTTATCTAAAAATTAAAAGTTGCATTTTTTTTCATGGCAGTCATCACTGACTTCTGGTCCAACCATCAATACCAAAAAATCAATGAGTTTCAAAATTTTAACCCTTTAAGTTCCAGTTTATACACACAATGTTCCCACAAAAAAAAATAGCCTGTAGGTGGCAGGCAATTATTAGGTACGCAGAGCGTACCTAAGCATAGATTTTAGCAACCACAATTTAAAAAGGTCATTAAGAAGTTGTTTCAATATAAAATTCAAAAAAATGTGGAGAAAATTCTAGTTTGAACTGGAATTGCAGTGCATTACAGCGAGGGAACTAAATTCCCTTGCAAAAGACCGACCTAATTAGCATGTGATCTGACTGATCAAAGTGCTTGAAAAAAACAAACACAAAATTACAAATTTGAGACCCTTTCACGCTCAAATAACCTCAAATGAAAGAAGAAAAAAGATTTTTTTACTTCATTGGATGTGTGAAGCATTTTTGAGTTTTTGAAGGACTCTGATTTGCTGAAATAACATTGAAGTCTATGGGTTTTTTCATCACTAAGATAAAAAGCGGGGCCCCTTTTGAGTAAATGGTCTTATGTCATGGAAAACTGGTCAATCTACATTACTGAAGTGTAGAACAAGTGTGTGAGGTGACAAAATTTTATCCTAAAAATTTATTCTGAAATGGCATTTGATTATAGAAAGGTCCTTTTCAATGCAAGTCAATGTGGCACAGATTGGCACAAAGGAGTAAATGAGGTGTATTTTTAATTAGAGACCTGAGAAAAAGAGTTAGACAACCCATCTTCTAGAATATCATGAATCAAGCCAAAACACATACCTTTACCAAGTTTTATGCTGTTTGCATTAGTAGAAAAAAAGTAACAACATAAAAGGTCACTTGCTACCCCTTCAGAAAGCTTAAAAAGCTATGAGGGTTAATCTATGCTGACTCAATATTTCACAAAAAGCCATCCAATCACTGCTAAAGCATTACAGCCTGGAACACAGCAGGCTGGCTGCCACCATTAGAGCCAGAGGTAATCATGTAAACATTATTGGTATGATCAATAACGTATTACTCTTTTTCCCTTGCAGTATGACTATGGCGGCTGGATGCCAAACACCCCCATCTCACTGAAACTTCCACCACCAACTACGAAGGGGAAATCGAGTGAGGATGCGATTCTGAACACGCTGCCAGATGTGAATGTAACAGCTCAGGGCATGGCCACCATGTGGCTGCTCAGCCATAAATCCAGTGACTTTGTAAGTGGAAAAAAAACCCCACAGTCCCTGTCACTGTATGTTCAGAGTTTGTCACGGATGCTAGTTAGAAAAGTAAAATTCATAAAACCCTTGGTGGCTGCTTTAAAATTCTTTCTACATCTTCATCATTTCATTATGATAAAAAAACTGTTTGGTACCTTTGAAAGGAATAACAGCTTAATATGTCATCACTCTCTTCAGGTGCCACTTGGCCAGTACCCCGAGGACCATTTCAGTGAAGAAACTCCTCGTGATGTGATAAAGGAATTTCAAAGAGAGCTTGAGGTGTTGAGTACAGCCATCAAAGCCAGAAACAAACATCAGGAAGTGCCATACACATACATGGATCCAGAAGAGGTGGAAAATAGTGTGGCTATTTAGTTATCAAGGGGTGGAGTCTCTTTCCCTGAGTTTAATGAATGATAGTTATAGTCTATACAGCAACCAGCAACTAAAAGTACCAATATGCACAAAAAAATTGTCTTTTATTGGCTGACTCTCCAGCTGGAATAGTCCTAATGCAATCACCCAATGGGCTCTATGCACAGCTCCACTACTCCCTGAACTTAAAGAAGCTCATTTGTTTCCTTTCTTTCCTTACTGGACAAACTGATTAATCCAGGGGCGGTGATTAGCTCAGTTGGTTGAGCAGCCGCCCCATGAACAGAGGCTACAGTTCCTCAGCGCAGTCGGCCCCGGTTCGATTCCCGGTCCAGGTCCCTTTGCTGCATGTCACTCCCCACTCTCTCTGCCCCTTTCCTGTCACTATACACTGTCATATAAAGGCCACTAGTGCCCAAAAATCCTTTAAAAAAAAAAACTGATTAATCCAAGTGTGCCTGACCTCATTAATTGGCCAGACATACCTGGATTAATCATTTCACAGGAAACGAAGGAGCTATCTTAAGTTCAGGAAGTAGTGGAACTGTAAATAGAGCCCATTAGCAATTGGGATGTACAGTAATCAATCAATGGCTTTGCTTATCCAGTTTGTGGTTGTGTCACAATGACTTTGTCCTGAAACTGACAATATTCATTTACATTTAATATTATTGGGGGGGGGGGGGGGAGGAGGCAAAAACATTTGATAATATAAGCACAAAAAATGGATTATACATCGATTCAGAAAGTTGTAACAAAAGCATGAAAAATGTGATTTGGGTTTTGAGTCAGTACATCAGTTAGACAGCTGCAGTTCATTCAGAACTATGCTGCCCAAGTTCTCACAAACCCCAGCTTTACACCAGGTCCATGTGTGATGTGTAACAGTTGCACCAGAAGTTACCAGGAAGTTACCAGATGTTTTAGACTGAATCTTGTGTCTGACTTCCTGTCTGGTCCGACCTGAATTGCTGAAAATTACGCAATTTGGATCTGTGCTCCATCAAAAATAGAGCTGGTGCGTATATTTAGCACAGCAGCGCGACATGACGGTGCAACAAGGAACCGAACAGGTGCTGCGGCATGCGCAATGGAAATCAAACCATTGACTAAAAATGGCAGCGATTAGGTGTGCATTGTGCAACGCTGTGCTTACGGACCCGGTGGAAAGCAGGAACTTACTTGGGCTGTGTCTCAAACCGCGCATTTGAGCACTTCAAACACTCTTTTTGAGTGTGTAGTGTGTTCATGATGTCATTTAAGAAAAAATTCAGTGCACTGAAAGTACCAGGATGTTGCCCTAATAATGCCCCAAAACGAAGTACAAACGAAGCACACTACATGCACTAAACGGACACCATCTTGCTGACACAGTGGAAGAGGCGGGACTTTCGAACTGCTTTCAGAGCTGAATAATGGCTGTGAACGAAGCAGTGGTGATCCCTGCTGCATCAGAGGCGGTATTGTACTAATTTAAGTAACGTTTATGAAATGATTTAGACTTAATTACTAAAGCATATGTAGCATGCTACCAAGCTGTTCACTCCCTGATGACAGTTATGATCTGGTCATGTGTTTGAGGCTGCGGTTACACCAGCTCAGTAGAGTTAGCTCACATTAGCGGGCAATGCCAGTCCGTCACTTCCTGTAAGTGCAGTGCTCTGTTTGGGTCAGCATTTAGCCACAATAGTGTGCACTATAGACAAAGTACACAGTGTACACTACGCACTGAATTCCAGTGCACTCGGGTTAGTGTGCGGTTTGAGACATGGCTTTGGACTACATCTGTCCAGTTCTGAGATCTTTACACTGGCTGCCTTTTGGTCAGAGGATAGACTTTAAAGTCCTGTTGCTCGTCTATAAAGCTCTGAATGGTTTGAGAACCAAAATACATCAGTGACCTCATGACCCAGTATGAACCTACCAGACCCCTCAGGTCATCTGGATCTAGTCTTTTACCAGTTCCCAGATCAGAACCAGACACGGTGAAGCTGAATTCAGCTTCTATGCTGAACATGTCTATGCTCAACACATCTATTTCACTTGAGGCAAACGGTTTTTCAGATTTTTTTTTTAAGTATTGTGAACTTATTACATTTTACAGTGTATGCTCTCTCTTTTGTTTTTCTAATTTAGTTTCTTTTTTACTTTAGTGTCTTCTTTTCTATTGCTTTTTATATTTTATGCAAAGCACTTTGAAATGTCTTGTACACAAAATGTGCTAAACAAATAAACTTGCCTTGCCTACATTATCAAGGATACTGTATACAGGTATATATATATATATATATATATATATATATATATATATATACTGTATCTAGCCATGGAAAAAAAAATAATGAGACCACCCTTGTCATAAAAAATAATGGTTATGCAATCGAGTACCAACTGTGGTGTTACTAAAGGAGACAGAAAAGAAAATATAGAATGCCTAAAAACACTGTTTTTTTGCCGTAGAATGCCATAGTATAGCTTATTGACGTAAGAACTAAATAACCAAAATCGCTTATCAAGAAAAAGCACAGAAAATGGCTACATATCAGTTCTTAAATTAAACTCTTATGAGCTATTTTTGTTCTTATCATTTTATTTGTCCAGACAAATGTACCTTTAGTAGTACCAGGCATTGAAATGACCAAGAAAGATGAGAAAACAAGGGTGGTTTCCATGACTGTTCTATATATATATATATATATATATATATATATATATATATATATATATATATAAATATATATGTGTATGTATAAATGGGTTTCACGTTTACAAACATTGCAGTTGCGCGCGCAACCAGGGGGCAAAAAGCCTGTGTTTTGTACTGCAGTCTATGGCCAAACACCCACATCATTCATAAAAATGTAAAGTAACCTAACGAAACAAACAGAGATCGTTGTATTTTAAATTATATTGAATAAATCTGTATTTTGATGACAAATAAAAAAATACAGACGCAGCGTTACGGTCTTATATTTCTATTACCATTACGCTAACTTGGTAAGGGAGTCATCACCCAGAACCGGCATTTTTCTTGTTAAAACATGGATATTATTCGTGTTGGACCTCATTTTAAATTTGCCTGAAAAACTTGAGTTAGAAAGCGGCTTAAACTTTCGTTTAGACTCTTTGTTAAAAACAAAATAGGCCACAACAGTCTGCTGTCTACAGCAGGTTCAGCTCCGTGTCGTCTTCACCACCTCCACACAGGAGCAACTTTCACTAGTTTGGGATTAAACCAAGCAAAGATGACATCATCCCTACGTCTGGAAAGGAGGCGATTCCAACTGTTAGGGACTCGCCTGCATTGCTGTCGGTAAGTTTCACTGCTTGTGGTACGTTCTGCTTTATTGTGTATGAGATCGTGGTGGACAGTAGACAGACTAGCTAACTGCGAACAAGTTAACGGTATAAACTCAAACGCCATCTGATTTACGACCCCCACTTCGTATTAAATCTCCGGGATGCGTTGCTATGTCGTTTGAATGTCTGTAAACGGCTCCACCATCAGTTTATTCTTTTTTATTTTCCTGTCTGAGCAGAGGACGGCTGTCACACACAGCTACAGTGTTGTGATGCTGCCGATCGCGGCAGTGATGCATTGGTACCAGTCTCCTGACTAAAACACGGGAATTGTTTCTGCTACCGCTGTGGTTTAATTCGACATGGTGACCATGCTGAAAGACTAAATAAATCATGTAGTCTGAACCTAAATAAGTTATCTGAGAGGGTTTTGTGAAGATCAGTCACGCCTACTGTCCTATTTTCACCATGTTCAACTGTTTACGTGCATTAATGTTTTGATTTTTGCAACCGAACAAATACCAGGACTCAAACATTATATTTCCCCGACACTTTCACGTCATATCTTGACCTCATCTGCATTAAAAGTCGAGTCTTGTATGTAAAACACAGGTCTTCTCATAGTTCAATAATGCTTTTTCTGTGTTTTCTGCCCCCTGGTTGTGCGCGCATATCTGTGACGTTGCTCAGAAACCCATCTATGTATATGTATATATATATATATATATATATATATATATATATATATATATATATAAAGATAGATAGATATATAGATATATATATGAGTGGTTCTATAATTAGGGGTACATTTAGGGTCAACCAAAAAGTGAAAAAAATCAATGTTTTTTCTGGCTTAACATTCTATTTGTTTCCATAGTATAGCCCTGGAAGATGCTAAATCGATTAATTGCCAAGCTTAAGCTTTAATGATTTCTTGAATATTTTAATAAAAATCAACACTTGGTTTTTTTTTTTGTCAACTGTGTTACGGACAAAAGTTGTGTCATAGAAGATATAAATGAGGTACAATGTATTTGATAAAACAATTTTTTTGCTACTTTTTGGGTCTATTCATCTAGGATTTTTTTTGTTTTTTGTCTAGCACAATGGACAGACACACCTGGATTAATCAGTTTGTCCAATAATGAAAGACTCGAACAGAGTTCAAGAAGTAGTAGAGTTGTGCATACAGCTCATTGAATTACAATTTAAACCCACTATGCTCAATACTATGAAAATAAATCCTGCCAAAGTTGTTAACCATGTCATTCCATGTCAACTGTGTTACACTTGATGGGTAACACGGTTGACGTGCAACACAGTTGACATTTCCTCCATTTCTGGTCATTTTTGCAAGCTGCGTGTGTTGAAGATGTCAACACATGACCATGATCAACTCATATCTCTGTCAGCTTTCTTTACATCTTAGTCATTAAAAAATCTAAAGTAAGTCCACGAAAAAAATGTCGATAACACAGTTGACAAACAATTAACCCTCTCCATGAGTAAACAATCATTTTGATCAAATATTGACAGGGAGGATTTGAAATTTAAAACACTGTCTTTAAAGTTCCCACCAAAAAGGATGAGCCCTTCAGCAGTGTGAGTCCTGTGACTTTGGAACAAACCATTACTAATTTATAGGGCTTTTATCAGCAGGTTACACAGTTGACAATGATTTCTCGGGGCACGGATAAAATGAATAATTTTTTGTATAATAATGTTTTGAATTGTTTTAAAAACAGCTTTGCTATGTTGAAATGACCATTTTTGAACAATGAGTTGTGCAACAATATTTTAAAACTTGCATTTCCAATGTAAAATCTTAGGAGCAAACTTGACATGTAAGAAATCAGACAGCACAAAAACTGCAAATACCAATTTATAATTTGCATTTTTTGGTAAAATAAATTATGGAACCCCTAACTTTTTGTATTAAATGAAAGAAAAGGGTCATCCAAAATAAAATTGGTCTTTGTTTAAAATAATGACCAATGATATTTGGTAAGACTGACAAATAAACTCTGTGGACTTGAAATGTACCCTAATTATATGTAGAATCACTCATATACTGTGTGTGTGTGTGTGTGTGTGTGTGTGTGTGTGTGTGTGTGTGTGTGTATATATATATATATATATATATATATATATATATATATATATATATATGTATATATATATGAAGTATACTATATTACATTCAAGAAGAGTTTTTTATATTGTTTCAAAATCTGAATGAGTTTTACTTTGTTTCATTTTTAAAGATACAAAATAATCACTGATAGCTTATAATACAAAATGCGTCCTTATAACCACGTGGTAGAGGAAAAAGCCATCTTTAATGTATCTTTGGTCTTCTATTAAACTTATTCCATGTTTATGTATTGTGGATTTGTTTTCAATAGTACTATAACACCCACTTTCAACTTTTGAAATGCAATCGTAATATTATCTTTTATTGTTAATGTGCTTGTTTGCTTACAGGAGACGGGAGCTGCCACCCAAAGAAACATCAAATTGGAAATGATCATATGATATAATAATATATTATATAATAATACATAATATATCATATATCATATATTTATTGTAAATATTGTAATTTTACGTGAAACAGAAATTGTATTCATGTTTTCATCTTTCAATGAGGAAACTGCATTCAGCAGATGAGGGACAGACATGCCTCATCAAAACCCTCATTTTGAATAAGCTGGAGACTCTTAAAGACATATTTTGGCAGGCAATCTTAGAATGGGCACAAAGGACATTAGGGACATCCTTATCTGGTGGTGGGAATGGGACTGTGGCGCTGGGTCTTTAGGGTCAGCTGTGCAGGCTCTCTGTGGATCAGGCTTGTTACAGCACATCCTGTGCATGTTTGATTGGATTGGGATGTGGGGATTTGAACGTCAGGTCTTTGCCTTGGGCTCCCGGTGTGTTCCTTGAGCCATTCCAAGGATTGCCATTATCACTGGGTCAGAGGAGTTGTTAGGTCTTTAATAATGCAGGTAGATACCACATGTCAAAGAAATATCCATATGAATGTCAATATCCAAGACTGCAGCAGAATATTCAAGTAAAACTAAATTATAAGAGTGAGTGGTATTAATGTTGTAGCTAATCTATTGTCTTATTTAATTTATTTATGTTTACAGTTTTGTAGAATAACTTGCCTGTGTCTGAAGGCTGATATCAAAGGTTTTAACCATATTTTTCCTTCTGACTATGCACAATGTACTTTGTTCTTTCTGGATGTCAATTGGGTTGACCAGTCATGGTATAAGCTTATGAGCTGTGTTTTTTATGAGAAGAGGACTTACTACATTTAAAATGCAACAAAAAAAACGTAGAAGATTTTTTTTTACTATGATTTTTATGTGGTTCATTTTCATATTTCAGGATATGTCATAAAACCTTACTGCAAAAACTGCATCATTCGGTGCACGTGCACCAAGGTTTTCCATCAGTACAGTAATTTGCTACAACACAGTTATTTATTTATAAACATCTGAACCATAAGAGTACTTTAACTGAAGCCTCTCCACTGTCTGACCTTATATTTTCAAGAGCTCCCACCCACCACAGTTTTGCTTTTTTTCTTTTTATTGATGTACAGCTATAGCCTAATATGTATGCTTCAATGCTGATCATTCAGCATGCACATATATGTACTGTACAAAAAGGGGTATCGTTAGATCATTGCTTTAATAGCTGCTATTCTATACAAACCCTGCTAATTCAGTGTGCTTCATGGGTTTTCTCAAACAAACTTGACTTGAACAATCTGGATTCTCGCGCAGGGGTCCAACAACTGCGTGGTCTTGTGGTTGTTTTCTGAAACGCTTTGAGCACAAAACCCTCGTCACCACATCACCAAGCAGATGGAAACAAAACAGAACAGGACTATGAAGGGTGTAACGTCTGAGCCCTATCTAGATTACAGAACCAGGGTGGAGTCTGTCTGAAAACACTTCCAGATACACAGTCCAGTGATCTGAAACGGGGCAGGAATTTAGCTTCAGAACCACAGTGAGAAACGCTGCTCTCTATCATGCAGACCTAACAGAGCTGGTTCAGTTTTTGCAACCTCAGACTCTCAACAAGTAACAGCATGTTACAGGGTCTAAATTAATTTAGACCCTGTTTTTACTAAATAAGGAGGAATAATCATCACCTCAGAAAACTTGCTGCTGAGTGGGAGAAAACTGTGGTCATGTGAGTCAACTCACTGCTGGGTTTAAAAGGGACCAACCCAGAAAACATTGGTTATATTTTTGACCCAACTTTCAGGTTGAATATTTGACCCAAAGATTTGGTTATGCTGACTACAATGTTGGGTTATTTGTAACCCAGAAGTTGAGGCAACAACCCAACAACTCAAATATCTGGGTTGAAATAACCCAGAAATTAGTTGGTCTGTTTTTAACCCAGCAGTTTGACGCAGGAGTTTTTAGTGTGTACTGTACAGTATGTTTGGGCTAATGGGAGATAGAGCAGTGCTGTAACAAACCACACATAAAAAACAGCATAAAGTTTTGGCAACAACTAGTACAAGGATCATTATTACAGCTACATAAAAAGGATCATGGGGAATCTCAACTATTTGATACAGGATGTTCAGAAAAAAGTTTGCAACACCTCTCTCCCGAATAACTCATTTATTGATCGGGAGCTCTCATGATGTCGCTGCTGCAGCTGATTTGAAATTATATTTTTCAACACTTATTGGCCTGTTCCTCAACTGTCTTCCAACTTTTATAAGGCCTCTCTCTGTTGCCCCTTTTCTTTTTTTTCATCCCAAGTCTATTTCCACGTTCCTCTGCAGTTCAGCTGTTCCGCCTCTGCACACTTTGTTCATGTTGATTATTTGCATTTTGACCAATTGCTATTATTAGTGACAACAGACGTGATGACAACAGATGTAATGCACTGATTTTCTTTTTCTGTCATTCTTTTTGGACAAGAAGGCCAGGCACATGGTTCCCACTCTTTTCTTGAAGTGTTTTTCCAGGACTTTTCCAGGACATTTTCAGGACTTTTCCAACTGCTACAGAACGAGTCAAGTTTTCACAATATAGACTAATAAATTCCACCCAAGCTTTGGAGAAGTGTTATTTTCTGCCTTATATTTGATATATATTAGAGATAAAGCAGAGACGGAGCAGAGCAGAAGTGACGACGAAAAAGAGACAAAGCAGCGATGAATTAACAACGAAGCAGAGACAAAGTCACGATGAAGAAGAAAAGCTACAGTTCAATATTGTTGTTTAAATGCAACTGAAAACAAACATACATGTGTTAAATGTTTAACCCATTTGCGTTCAGTCATAATGGAGAGAGAAGCAGAGGAAGAAAAAATAATTTTCCAGGACAACTCTAGCTTTTCCAGGACATTTTACTCTTTTTCATTTCCCATGTGCTTTCCATGACTGGAAAAATATTCAATCCTTTTCCAGGTTTCCCAGGATGCGTAGGAACCATGCAGGCAGTCAGTCAAGTCACTTTCGGGCCCAGGCCACTGGGAATTGTCCCGTCTTTCCAGTGGGCCAGTCAGACTCGATGTGCTGTCCTGTCTAATATCTGAATGAAGGGTGGGAAATGTTTCCAAAAAAGTGACAAATTTGTGATTGTTATTGCTTCAACAGATTGCTAAACCCACTAATGTTGAGCATATAATGCGCAAGAAGGGCTTTCTCAATTTTCCCCCTTACACACTCTAACCCATCAGCCAGTGCCATAAAACTAATATTTGTTTGCTCTAATAAGGCATGTAGTTATTCGCTATTAGAACAGTGACTAACAGACTGTTCTGTGAAGTACCATCTTAGGACTGTGATGCGCTCTCTCAAATCTTCCTTTCTGCTTCAGGCCTGCTTATTTGGGACCAAAAGGACAAGCACACAGTCTTTTTATTAAGATAACTACCACAGCAGAAAGTAATTCAGCCAACAAAAATGTGTGTATTTGTCTGGTTCTGTGTGGGTGAATGGATTCCCACATGTCTCTAAAACTGCGGCACAGTCTGGCATTCCCTTTTCTTTTCTCATTCAAATTGGAAATAGTGTCACCCACAGTAAGAGAAGGAAACATTAAATGTCTTTTCAGTCCATACAAAATTAAGCTTTCTATTGTTTGGAAGACCTTCCTTGACCCTTCCAGTCAGTTTTCAATGCTTATTACTTTACCATCACTTTCAGATTTTTTTGTGAACAGGGTCCAACCTTGGCATTGTAGTATTTTACTTCTGTTTTTTTTTCCATGTTGATTTTTGACCTTTTTTACTTCCCCTACTGCATTATTTCATCAGCAGTAAGATTACATGGTAAAACTACTGTAAGGCATTAATGCATAGTCCCAATGCCATTAAAAGTTATAAATACAAGAACAAACCACTGACCGTTGGCACTATTATCACCCAGCATTTGGGCTGCATCTAGGTTAAAAGGAAAAGAAAATTAGGTTTATTGCAAAGGTGCAGGTTTCATTTTAACATTGGCAGGGACATGAAAGTGTCTTACAGAGGTCCCTGAAGACCCTAAGTTTGGCAAGGAGTGGTGATAAATTTTCATTTGCAATAAAAGCAGCATTTACAGTGGACAGAAAATCTAAACAAGCTTAAGTTTCAAACGCAAAGTTCAGTTTTGTTGTGTTATCATCCAGTTTCACGGGATGTCAGGTCTGTTAGACATGTTAGAGTTAGTCTGTTAGAGTATCCACTAAATGCTTAGGTAAAGTCTCATTAATGTCGTGTTAAATAAGTGACATTAACCCACCCATAAAGGGCGACCACTGATGTAACAGGCTAGTGTCCAGAATAAACGGGACTAGAGACTAGGCTTAATACACATTTTATTATTAGCATTTAGTTAGACAATAAAAAATCCTAACACTCTATGTAGGGACATAGGGAAATATTAATATGGAGCACACCCCTGAACTCACTCCACTTTGGCTACTAACAGGGCTGGCAGATTTAAACTAGAGCCAGAGCTATTGAGGGGGACCTACACGTAACACAATAATTCATGCAAGAACACTACAAATCATATTTTGACTTTGATCCACACAACCAAAAAGAACAAACCAACTCAGGGTTATTTACACTGCAAAGAAAACAAAAAGGTCCTCATCGAAACAACCCCCCACTCCAATTCGCCTGCCCTCCTAACCGCTGTAGCTTCAAAATATTGCACTATGCCCACTTCTAAAATAATGAGAAGAAACAGAAAACAGCTACAGATTATGTTGAATACTGTCCTGTTAAGATAAAAATGTGAGAGTACATTCAAGTATTAACATGTTTGACAAAAATATGTTCAACTGTACATTAGGAATTCATTTCCTTAGAAAATACAATGGTACCTCTTAAAGGTGTATTTTGTTCTTTGGAAATGCGATATTTCACTGATCTCTGTATCTCAGTTGACAGGCATCGCTTGTGTATTGATGCCTGCATGGGGCTCAAAATTACATCAATAACAATCACCGACAGAAACAGCTAACACCAAGAAAACATTACAATTTATAATAAAAAAAACGTTCGTTACATACCGTGATATTATTCAAATTAGTTTAAGATTGCAGCTGCTCGCCTGTTCTAAAAAATCCTGCCGACACACCTGCTGCAATTACGGCAGCCTTGAGCAACCTGACGGCGTATTGGAAGTGGAAGCCAAGTTAGCCATATACACTTCCTTCCCTGCTCTGGGTCCTAAAGCCCACTGATTTACACGGAATGGCTTTGAGTTACGCAACAAAAACTACATTCCGCTACATTAAAACCATTTCTATGACCACCAAACATAAAAGTAACAAACAATTAAGATAGCAGACAATGGCAGCTAGCTTACCCCACAGCATGTAAATGGATAAATGATATCTATTGATTAATGATATCTTTACTGAAAGCATTAAAACTACAAGTTTAATCATGCTCCAAATAAGATTTACCAAAGCAGAAGCAAAAGAATTGGTAGGGATCTGTCCCTACTGACCCTACCCAATTCCACACCCATTGTTTATTTTTTTTCTTTTTTTTTATCTAAATTATTTCAGTGGGACAACCATGAGCCAGGGAGCAGCAGAACAATAGGGGATTATCATGCCGGAACTTCGGTATTTTGGGGCACTTCCTCTTCGGGCCAGCAGTTAACGACAGCCGTTCCTGCTCTTGTTATACTGTTTGGGTCGTATAAACTCCAAACATACTGGGTTATTCCAGACTGAGTCTGGATCAAAAGCTGGATCAAAGCGATCGAGTCGCTGCGGTGAAGGGAGCCGAACTCTATAATAAAACACACGTTTGTTTGTAAAGTCAGTGGGGCACAACACCGCACAACACCGGCACTTCACAGCATGCTGGCATTAGCCAGCTAGCACGTCAGTAAACGCGACCAAGCTATAAGTGCGGAAGCATGCCGGTGTTGTGCTCCCACCGGCTGCAAACAAACATGCTACGTTGTTTCTATTATAAAGTTCGACCCTTCACTCTGGAGAATCGCTTTGATCCACTTCCTCCTTAGTATCACTTCAGTGGTGGAATCCGTGAAAATTTAGTAGGGTTGGAGTTTATTCACGTTATCTACGAAGTAAAGCAGGGACATTGAACTGGGCCGGAAGTGGGCCGTCCACTGTTTCAAACCGGAAGTTCGGAACACAGAAGACGTGATAATCCCCCATTATCTCTCTTTAAGATTCTAGATGGGGAATGGTCTAGAGATGTGACATCTTGAACAAATCATTTTTTTTCAGCAGCTCTTCTGAATGGACGATGAGAATTGGTTCCCAGTTGTGAGCCATTTATTTGTGAACCATTCCTGTTTATATCCAGACTGCCCACACTGCCATCACACGACACATGTGTGATGGAAGTCTGTTGGTTCATTCATGTGAACCAAAGGCTCTCAAGAGAGGAAAGTGAAGTCAGACGTTTCCCACCATCGCCATCTTGCCGTGTCGCATGTGTTGTCACTTCCGGAAAATGGGCAAAGACAGGGCTGCTCCAAGCCACAGGCCAAATGATTGACAGCCAAGGTAATGCTAACTGAGCTAATCTAAAGTGAACAGGAATGAACAAAGATAGGCGGTTAGAAGGTAAGACACGCTCAAACTTGCTGTCAACCAGCTAAAAACAGGCGTTGTGCAACTTTGCTACAGGCCGAGGCCTTCCTGGTAGCAAGCAGGGCACTAACTAGCCTCCAGGGTTAAAAACGGCATCCGGTCTGCCTCCTGTCAATCAAAAGGATGTGTCCCAAATTATGTGGAGTTTTAAGATTAAAGCTAGGGTTGGCAATGTTGGAAAAACGGTTTGAGCAAGCAACATTTTAAGGAGTACACACCACCCAAAACCAAACCTTCAGAGCGCAGGGACGTGTGCACCAATGTTTTACAAGCAGGTTTATGATAACAGCCGAGTGGATAGCTCGTTAATTTGATAGTAAACAGCTGAAAAATCACATTTTTAAAAGCTTTAATCTACTCACCTCCAACTCCCTATGCATGGAAAAAGTCCACAATGCAAACGTCAACGCCTCCAAGACTTAATCCTTATCTGTTGTTTTGGTTTGGTTTTTGGGCACAGCAGCAGTTAGCAGCCCATTAGCTATATTTGTGAGCGGTGCACAGGGGGCTCACGCGGGGGATGGTGAGAGGGGAGGGACAGAGACGAGACATAAGACATTAATTAATTTCTTTCTATAAGTTGCGAATTAACAATTCCTGCCTTTGGGTGCGAATGGCAGGGGTTGGTCAGAGTTTTTAGAGAACTGCAGCCCTCACAGAGGTCTTACTTTTTCCTTCCTTTTTATGAAGACATGATGTATTTACTACTGTCAGGATGGAAGGACCATTTCACCCAGCATAAAAAAAAGTGTTTTTGAGCAGGATTACCAACCCTGGCTTTAAATAACATCTAAATGGATGAGTTATAAAAAAAATCTGGCATGTTTTAACTGAGGTCCTATTCCAATACACATATTTTAACATGAAAAAGTGGGATTTCTGGGTGATGACTCCTTTAACTGTTTCATCATGGCAACTGTTGGATTTTACAGATCCCCTGGTATTGAGTCCAAATGTTATGTCACAGCACTTCTATACAACAAATCACCAGCACGTAGCAGAACTCTGAATTGAGCTGTTAAATTGGGCCTCGAGTTATTCCGGAAAAGACTCAGCACATTCAGGGGACTTCATCACACCATCACTACCAGCCTGTTATTGAGAAATCGAACTGAATCAGATGTGTTGCTGCAGGGAAACCAAGCAGCAACCTCTGGTGGTCAACTATGACTCTACCCAGAAGAATTCATTTTCTGTAGTTCTCCCTTCATCTGCTAGGGGCTAGCTGAAAGACTGAGCAAATCCCCAAAATACACATATTTACAGCCTGGTTCAAAAATTCATTTTAGGTTTAATAGGTCAAGTTTAACTTTGTGTCAACTGTTAGGGGGGTGAATTTTTTTTTTATAACTCATTCATTTAGATGTTATTTAATCTTGAAATTACTCATAATTAAGGGCGTGTTCTTTTAATTTACATGCAGCAGACCAGAATACGGCCTGCCGACAGGTGGCTCCTAGGTAGCTCCTTGTTTGTTATTGGTAAGGTCTCAGTTTGTAGCAGAGTAGCACAACGGCAGTTTTTCGTCAGAAAACAGCAAGTCTTCCCTTTACCCCACCACTTAGGCGGCTAATCTTCATTAGCTCCTGTTAGTTTCCGAGTTAGCTCTGTTAACGTTTAGCCCAGAGTATGTCAGCTGTCAACAATTTTCCCCGAAGCTGCACTTTGCCAATTATGGTATTTTCCGGGAGTGACGACACTCACAACACGGCAAGATGGCGACGGGAAACACCCAACTGGCTTCACTTTTAGCTCTTCAGAAGCCAACGGGTCATGAGAGCAGGTTTGTCCCTTTCTATTAATGGTCTATGAGCTAAACACTGCCCTTTAAAACCTTATTTTTGAGATTTTTAGTGAACAAGAACAATGTTGCTTTATTCAGAGTTTTAAAACAAACTTATTATAAATCTAACATCAAAACTGTGCTTTTTTTATTAAGTGTTAAACTATTTAAGAAGTGATAGAATATATTCTGTGGATTCTGTGACTCTATGCGAGAGTCAAAGAAAGAGCAATATAGTCTATATTAAAGAGATTATCTTGCACCATACCTTGCATGAAGGAAAATGTGCTCAGTGGCTGAATTGTGAAGAAAAACTCTTGATATTTCTTAAGATCTGTGAAATAATGTGATGAGCCTGAAAACACTTGTCATGCAGAAATCAGTGTAATAGGAATTTAATATAATTATTTTAAGGTCTTTTACTTTTGATTATAATTACACAATTACTCAAGCATAAGTGTCACAAATAGTTATAATTGTAATTAAATTTAACAATATCTGTAATTGACTAGGTTTTCAAATGGGATTATTAACAATTTATGGATTTTTTTTTTTTTTTTTTTTTTTTTTTTTTGTTATACTTGTATGATCCCCGAGGGGAAATTAGGGCTCTGCATTTCACCCATCTCTGTACTGAGTATCAGAGAGCAGAGGGCTGCTACTTAAAGCGCCCGGGGAGCATTTGGAGGGTTAAGGATCTTGCTCAGGGATCCACAGTGTTTAACCTAGGAGTTGTGTCGGGGACTCGAACCCGGGTCCTCCGCGCCAAAGCCCACGACTCTACCACTAGGCCACCCACTCCCCAACACCATTTCATGTTAGATACACTCTAACCAACCACACAAACCAACTTAATGAATGCAAGTCAGTTAGATTGTTTAGACACACCGGCCATATACTGTAACTAAAAGGAATTCAGTTGTGCTTAAATGTCTTTAATATATCTGTGCCCTGCAATAAAATCTTTGGCTTTGGACGTGTGGTAATGCTTAACTTCAAGTCTTTAACTTTTTACTATCTACTTGCATTCAGAGCCTGATTCTTCATGATCCTGATTGAATGAGAAATTTTAATGCTCCTCTATCAAACAGCAGTGCGAACATAATTTATCTTGTTGAGAACTATCTGACTGTCTGATTCATGGCTGGGACATTGTGGTAACTCATGCTCAAATTTTCAAAAGCCCACAAACTGTTCAACTTTATCATTATTCGTTTGACCTTTACTTAAAAAAAAAAAAAAAATCTCTGGTGAAACTGAGGTGGTTTACAACTTGGCTGCAACAGCTTTGAGACTTGAGACTTTTCCCTTTCTATACCTTTTATTGTAATCTTGCATTAGATATTAATGTATAAGCTATATACATTAATATACCTCCTGAGCACCACCAGGTTGCCAAACCCGGACTTTGGTCTTTTAAATAATTCTTTATTATAATTATTAAGACGCAGGCAATCAGTCATCTGAAGTAACAAGCTCTAGATTTGTGCACCCAACTTTGCAAAAGAAAATCCCACCGACGACGTGTTTAATAAAAGCAAAATATTCATTACAAACTGTTGATGAATCACAGAATGAAAATCAAACAAAAAGTATGGATCAAGGTGATAGGCATGAGCAGTATACAGCAAAATGTTGAATTGCAGCTGATATGAAGTAGAAGATGATTGTAGTGGGAGGAAGATCAAAGACCAGTAAAACTGAATTTACCAAATATTGTTGGTAAAATCAATTTGTAATGTCAAAGATGGAAGGAAAAGTTCAGCGGATAGAACTTAAACAACCGAGAAGACGCGAGTTATTTAAAATGCTTTTGGCTTTTGATCATAGATAAATTATAGGCCTAATTTATTCTTGCATTTAGTTTGGAGAGTAATTAAAGTTGGTCACTGCTAAAGACATCAATTATGAGAAGGGCTGTGTGGGTCCTTACTCTGGATCAGGCAGAGGACTTGTCTTCAGAACTTTCCGAGCTGGACTGGTCCCCGCCAGTTCAGTTCAGATACCACAGTACCTCTGTCGTTGCTGGAGAGATGTAAAACTTGGCATCTAATCTTGCAGCAGGAAAATTTCGTCTGGAAGGTCTGAAGTTAGCCTTAGCAGAGAGTCACGTGGTCAGACTCCAAAGTTATTAAAGTAAAAATTTAGAAAATCTAATTTGGCCCACTTGTGATTAAATCCAATGGTTTACAGCATTGTGAGATACAGTAACTGGGTAACGCTACGGTAACAGTCTTGGACAAAAGACAAAATAAAGTAAAAGTTTGGGTCAAACTTTTACGATCTTTACATCGGTACAGCTCATTTTCTAACGCGTAACAAAGACTAGACAAAGAAAAACAAAACTCTCGACTCTAAGACTCAACGAAAACCAAAGAAAGATTGAAAAACTAAAACTGAATTAAAAAAAAACTGAAAACAAACTCAAAACTCAACGCCAGAAAAACTAAAAAAAAAAATAGCTGAGGATAATTTGGAATCTCCTGAGAGATAGTTCCAGGAGGAGTGGTAAACTGTGGTCCTGCATTCAACCATGTGTTTTTCCCGCCAGGGTGTGTTAATTTGACATGTCATTAATTAATGACAGTGTGTTGTCAGGAGAACAAAGAGATTCTTTTTCTTCCATCTTTTCTTTGTTCAGTTTTGCTAAACTAATTTAAGAGAAATGGGAAATCAAACATAAAATCTCCTTAGAAGTATTGTTCTTTAGTAATGTGTTAAAAAGGGCAATTTCTTTATACTCTTGGCAAAACCATATTATATGAAATACAGGAAAACATAGTTCATCAAACTGAAAAAGAAAAAATTACTTAAATCTTAATAGGAAAAAATAGAGGTAAAAGTAAAGTTTATTAACAGTCCAAACATCATCTTTTCTTCATCTTGAAGTAGTATTTCCAATCCTTGAAAAGAAGAGTTAACTACAGTAACATCTTTATGAACCAGGGAATAAATTCATCTTGGAAACTTGAAATGTCGGCCTGAAGATGTTGGGAAACTTTAGCACATTAACGTCAATATCAAAACACAATTAAAATGTTTGAATAAAGGAATATGGATCAATAGTTTCTGGGGGTTTTCCAAAGAATGTGATCTGTCATCCTGGCAGGCTTCAAGGGTCTGTGAAAGCAAAGGTTTGTAAATTTTGTCTGATAAGAGTTGGCACTTCCCCCAAATGTTTGGGCCTGTTCTTATGGGGTTAAAGGTGAGATGGTCTCTGTTGAACCCAAAAATGTTCCTTTGAGTGGAGTAAAAAGGAGTTTATCAATCCAACACAGATGTGGGGTTTAGAATTAAAGATGAAGGTGTGATCTCACTACACTTTGACTGACATCTAGTGTATGTACAGATCTGGGTATGAAAAAGTTCCCCTTTCAGCCGACTGCCAGCCACTTACCAGCCACTAATGTCCCTAAATGGCTCTAACCTCACTGAGCTGCTTCAGACTAGTGATGTGTGATACCACTGAATTGCTTTCTGATACGATACCAAGTAAAATTGAAGCCAGTATTGGTGACACCAATCCAATACCGATACTCAGGCCCAGCCCTAACCAGTTTGGTGCCCTAGGCAAGATTTTATGTGCATCCTCCCTTGCATCACAGTACAGTATTTGCACTGCTAGAGTACAAATGCGGGCATGGAAAAGTTCCCCTTTCTGCCGACTGTGAGCCACTTCCAAGTGACTTGTCTGCTAATTCAATCGCACAGAGAAACACCTGTGTGCCCAGAGGAAACGATTTCAGAGCATAAATGAATGCCCTGAACAAGGACGTTTCCACACGCCAAGTTTGGACACCGTGCGTGATGACATATTCGCGGGACAAATCATTCAGCCAGTGATAGTGCAGTAATAGTGCACTATTACTGCACCACTTCTGGCAGAAAAAGGAGGAACTTTTTCATGCCTGCATCTGTATAGTGTCATGTATTTATTGTACGTTTATATATTACTATGATGTCCTCTGTATGGTAGTTTAATATTTTTTTCTTTCCTTTTTTCCTTGCCTTTTTAAGAGACTGCAGGAAGATCAGCTGTTATTAAATGGGCAGCTTATGGAGACCCCAATTAAAAAAAAACTAAAAACAATAAAACAAACAAATAAAAAGCATTAAAACTTGGTGTAAGCTAGGGCTGGGCAAATCAATATCCTTGATAAATTTTATGATATTTGTTTAAAAAAAATATTTTTCCTTATATATATATATATATATATATATATATATATATTTATGTATATATATATTTTTTTATATATATATATATATATATATATATATATATATATAGATAGATAGATAGATAGATAGTGTTTGATAGGAAGCCACACAAAATTGTGTTACCGAAACACAATTTTTTAAGATTTGAAAATTTTAGGTTATTAGAAAATATTTGTCTCATTTATAAATGTGTTCATGGGATGCCCCCGCCACACCTGGAGGAATTCATTAAGAAGTGCAACGGCATAAGTAGCACCAGGTCAGTCTCCAGGGGTGACTGTGAAATTCAGTTTAGAAGATCCTCGTTTGCACAAAATGTTTTATCTATTAAAGGATGCTTGAGCTGGAATATGTTACCTGTTACCATCCGAGACAGCTCTACATATTTCTCCTTTTAAGAAACAGCTCAAAGCATGGTTAATCTGTAATCAGCATTGCCAACACTAATTTTCTGTGATTGTGTGTGTTTGGATGTAGAGATGCATGTGTGTTTGTTACTTGATTCCTCATATAAGAATTTGAGTTTGTACTCAGTTTTGTACTGAGTTTTTATTTCAAAAGTGTTTCTAATTCTGACATTTTAATGTAAGTTTTGTTTATTGTTTTAACTGTACACTCTTGCTTTTAAACATTTGGTTATTGTTATTTTTGTTGTAATTGCAATGTATTAATGTATTGCTGTTTTTTTTGGGAGGGGTAAGGGGTGGGACTACGGATGGAAAGTAGCATTTTTCTAAATCTGGTATATTTACAGAAAAATTCTGTTCATTAATATGCACTGTCCCATTTAAATAAAGTTCTTATATGCACCACAAATGCTCTCCTTCCAAAGGTAAAGGCATTATAGAGGATGTTTCTTTCAACAATTTTTGCAATATTCGATAAAATTGGATTCACTACCCCATATACTATAATTCATAAAAAAAAACTTTAAATATATAAATATTATTATACATCAGCTGTGAAAAAAACATCCACCAATCATCTCTGCATTCCTTACATTTTTCATTTGTCTATTGGCTCGTTGATCACTTTTACTACCATAGTAAAAGTAAAAGTAGTAACTGGAGTAATTGGGATTGGGTCAATTCAACAGGTAATAGGCAAGACTGATCGATGAGTGATTGATTGGCAAGAGTAATACTGCGTACCAGAAGTGGTGTACTCATCTGAGGTATACAGTAGGTAGCTAACATCTTTCTGCTCGTAGTTAGCGACATTCAGACAACATTTTTTTCTACTTGTTTTTGTAACATGATGGGTGAATCTGTCTGCTGTCTGCTAAACATGGAGTTGCTCATGCACGTTGTGCTGTGGCCGGAGGAGGGAGATGTGAATCTAGCAGGTTGGTCTTCCGCATGCGCATTATTCAAAATCTCACGAACAGTCTCTGCTTTCTGAAATGCCGAAACATCTTCCATAGCACCTTTAAAAGCAAGCCCAGTCCTCGCCCTAACCACAGAGAAACACACATGCACAGACACAAACACACACAAAACAAAACCAACAAAATCCTGCCAAAATAGGATTAAAGGCTGTTTCTACCAAAAAATGGCAGAACAGCTAATTTATTCAAACATCTTAGAGGCAGCATCTGCTCCGTTTTTTCCCCAAAACTGTGACAGAATCTGAAAAAATCGTCAACTTTAAATGTCTTCATAACTGGTTTGTAAGATGTTTTATTACTTTTGAGTGCATATTTATCAGCATCATTTCCACTATTTCACCGGTTATGGTTGCACGAGAATTTATAAAACACAACAAAACTCACACCTTGAGTAAAAGCCCACACTGAAAGAGACATCCATTCATCTAACAGTTTGTTTAAAAAAAAAAAAAAACCTGTCAGCCTGATTTTAGGTATTAAAGTTAATGAATAAAGACATAAAAAGTAAAAGAAAAAAAAGTAGGGGAAGCAAAACATCAGGCAAGACACACAAAATACTAACTAATGCTAACACTGTTGTTTAGAGATTGTGGAAGAATGTTACTGTCCTGTGACTAAAAAACTGGTCTTATCAAAAACTGGTTCAGTTTCAAGCCAAACAAGCATAGCCCTCTTTCTATTGTTCAAATCCTTTTGTGACGTCTTGACCCACAATGACCTGCATGCATAGGCTCAATTACAAGTTGCATCATAGCTTACAAATCTAAACTTCAAAGGTTGTGTCATATGCTCTGACACTTTCACAAGTGAATCTTAAGGTGTTTCCCCAAACTTGCATCACATCAACAAGTTTCCTTATTATTGAAACTCTTATTGTGCAAAAACGTAATTTCTTTTCTGCGGAAATTGCAGGATATTATAGCTTTCAAAATTAATTGATAATGTTATCACATGATTTGGACTTTTTAACACATTACTTACAGTCAAATAAATGTTTTAAAATCTGTATTTAAAATAATCCACTTATCTCAGTCTTATATAATGTTTTTTAACCAAAAAAATCTTGTTTCATTATAAGACTAAATAAATCATTTTTAGAACACTTTAGAACTGTATTGGTGTGAGAAACGACAGAAACAATATATGATTTTGTGTATTTATTGACATTTTTCTAATCACTTTGCCCTCGATCAAAGATCTAAAGATCTGAATTGATCTGAAGATGAAGTAATATGTGAAAAAAAAAAAAAAACAACTTTATGTCACTAAACTGACTCTGGGCTCTGCTGGTTCGTATTTAAGGGAATACCATCTCTAAACAGGTGGCTTATAGTATCAGTTAATACTGTATGTGATGCAATGGGCACCGACATCCACCCATTATACTGAATGTTATTAACTCATCTAACATGCCTGGAAATTCCCAGCATTCAGTTAGAGCTGGGCTTCTTGGGTAAGTCGTGCGGTTTTGCTTTTCAGGTGCAATAGTTGTCCATACATGTTTTACATTTCCTCACCTAGGTTGCGTAGCACACCAACAGCACACTCCCACAAAACTGTGTATTTAAAGAGCAATCAGAGGTGTTCCATCAGCAGATCTTCAGGATCTTCTTGTCAAGTGAGGTAAGAGATGTGTTTTATGAAAAAAAAGAGAAAACCTGCTTAATTTTAACTATCATAATAATGTTTCTTCTTACTGTTATCCAGCAATTTAGTGGTTTTGAACAGCCAGATTCATCTACAGGTTCATCGATGCTGATCATGGTCATTTCTCTCTCTCCCCATCAGGATGGATTTCTTTTCAAGCTCGAAAACTGTGAATTATGATGTGACTGTATTTTACCGCTGACCGCGTTGCTGCCACCACTTTTAACAATATCTTCATCAAGCTGGTGGGCACAGATGGGGAGAGTGAACGCAAGTGGCTCGTGAGCTTAAGAGGGCATCAGCATTCGTCAAAGGCACTGTAAGTCTGCAAGATCAGACCCTACCTTTAGATATGAAATGATATTTCATATTTAGTAACAGGACATGTGAAGCCCTGCAAACTTGGCACAAATTTATCAGAGCAAAAACGTGGTAGTGCACATTTCCCACATTTAAATTAATCATATGCTCATTAATTTGTCCATTACTCCAGACGGCAAGTTTCACTGTGTCCTGTCCCACTTCCATTGGAAAACTGGTGCTGGTAGAGGTGGATAAACAGCCTCTACCACTGTTTCCTGAAGACTCTTGGTTCCCTGCTAAAGTGAGAGAAGTCTCTGAGGAGACATCTATACATTTCCCATCTACCGCTGGATCACTGACAGTGAGGTGCACCGCTTTAGAGAGGGCACAGGGTTTGTGAAACTTTGCTTCTCTGATATTCTGTACACAGCACACAGACCACAGGAGTTACAGTATGAAAAAAGCATACAGGTTCAGTAAACTTGACATTTTCACAAGCTGAACTTACTGAATGTTTCAGCTCGTCTTGTGTAATTTTTGTCTTCTCTCATTTCAGCTCTAACAATGTCCCAAGATGACCATCATCTTGGGAGGTACAGTCGAGAGCTGGAGCTTCAACAGCGTAAGAAGACTATCGGTAGAGTTCAGAGCTACTTTTCATTTTACATCCAGAAACCATAAAACAAGGCTCCTCCACCTCAGTTTAGGCTTGCGTTACAGAACATGATAATGTTCTGTCAGGATAAATTATCATAAAACTGTAGAGGATTTTTTAACTCTTTACAGCTGGGATGTATTCGTGGAGGGACTACCCCACTACATGAAGGTAGATGACCCTCTTTCTCTGCCATGTGAGGTCCGTTTCTCCTTCACCAAGACTACAGAGTTTTCTTCACTGCATCCACAGGGATATAATTCATTCATACAGTAGTGCCATACATGACCACCTTTATATCTTCATTAAGCTACAGTTGTGCTTGAAAGTTTACTTCCCCTTTCATTAAAAACAGGAAAAAATCAGATGCCAGCTAAATGAGTTTAAATTGACAAAAGTAATAATAGATAAAAAAAAATTCTATGAAAATCATGACATTGATTTTGTATTGTGGATCAACAGAAATATTATAGACAAATAAACAAAAAAAAAGTAAAACAAGCAAACAAGCCTGAAGGGCTCCCGAATTAAATTTTTGTTGAGCAAACCTTTGAGAGTAATCACTGCAATCATATGTTTTCTGTAATGTTCAATCAGACTTCTGCACTGACAGAAGTCTATTTTAACCCACTGTTAAGCAAGGTGCTTTAATTTGTCAGGGATAGTTTTGGTTGTTTTTAGATTATTTTCTTAAACCACAACTCAAAATCAAATTTTTTTTTCACTGAATTATAATTTAGTATTTTCTTTTATTTATGATTACTTTTTTTTTGTTTCTTGTTATTTGAATTACTATTGTGAATTTAGCCTTTTTAATAGGACAGTATGTAAACTTTCAAGCACAACTACACATATGACATGTCACGTTAAGTTATTGTGTGTTTGTATGTGTGTGTTCTTATTTTGTTTTATGTTTTTTGTAGGCTGACAGAGCTGCAGCTGAAGGATTGGATGATTGTAAGGAAAGTTGGACAAATATTGAGGAGATAGATCGGGTGTTTTGGTGCAAAACAACTGCTATTTCAGGTACTGTACATTCATCGTAGGTTACGTAAATGTATTAATTGATCCATAATATTAAACCCTTTCCTGAAGTCCAAACCACTGATTAACTTGTTAGAATCTACAGTTGAAGTCAGAGCACTGAAAGCAGGAAAAATGGGCCGCATTAAACGGGTGCCAAATTATGATAACAACACAAATGCTCAGAGCTTTCAGTGGTCTTATTTCTGGAATCACGAATGGAATAAAAGAGGTTGAATGAAAAATTATTTAACCACCATTTGCAAAAATTCAAAATGAAAAAAGCCTACATTGGTCATTAACCACTATCTGTCGGAAATATGTGTCACACCAGAACATTGTAACAGAATACCAGAACTATTTTCATGCACAGACGTTGCACATGTAACAGTTGTTCCTAGTAGCAATCTACAAGAAACAAGTAACTGAAACTTACCATATACTGTAAAACTAAGTCAGAAAATGTGTCATATTTCTGGGCAAGCCCCATGATTTCTTTTTCATGTTTGATTTGTCAAATACATTTTCCTCATCAGGTCCATGTTGCTTACAGAACATTTTTACATATGGTCTGGGGAATGCTGTGCATATTTATAAATCCCAGCTTGTGTCTAGAAAAATTTGTGCATTTGATTTTTGCATGTATGCATCAGATTGTTCTTTTTGGAACATGTTTTGGGATTTTTCTCATACATTGCAGGGAATCATGAGCCTTAATTGTTCTTACTGTAATGGCTGTTCTCTTTGAAACCCGTTTATTCTATCTCTTTTTTGCAAGTGTGCACTTGACTGTCTGTAACTGTAGATTTTCCAATTAAATTGATGACTAACGCAGATTACCAGAACTTTGGCTGGTAACTCAAAACTGTGTAATTTCCTGAGTTGTACTCAGTCAAAGAGAAATAAACAACAGTGACAGAACCGGTTTTCTTTGATATACAATAAAGTTCAAGCATGTTTTTCTTTTGCAGAATACACTCAAAAACACTGGAAAGAGGATGCTTTCTTTGGCTACCAGTTTCTAAATGGTGTCAACCCCATGTTGATCCGACGCTGTACAGCTCTGCCCAAAAACCTTCCAGTCACTGATGAGATGGTCTTCCCCCAGGGTCAGAGCAGCTTGTCTGATGAAATGAAGGTGATGTCTCATATTGAAATGAAGTGGACTAAAAATATATTTTTCTCTACCTCAGAGATGGTTGTTTAGTTAAATAAATACTTTTACACAATCACATTGCAAATGTAACATCCAGATGTTTTTTTTTATACAGAGGGGCAACATCTTCCTGTGTGACTACAAGCGGTTGGATGGAGCACAACCAAACACCATCAATGAGAAGAGGCAGTACTTGATGGCTCCACTCGTGCTGCTCCACAAAACCCCTGATGATAAGCTGATGCCAATCGCTATTCAGGTGAGATTCACACGGAAATATACCAGCGCTAATGTCAAAATTCGAAATGGTTATTGTGACAAAAGAAAAAAGATTTATTCATCAATAACTGTAGGAAATGGCAGAATAAAAAAATAAACCTCCTTAACGATCATAAAAAACAATCTTCATGATTTTTTCTATGATGTTTTTACATGAACTAATGGAGTGAATGACCGACATGCACCCTCCTCCTTCTGTAGCTGAAGCAGGAACCAGCAGAGGACAACCCGATCTTCCTGCCGACAGATTCGGAGTACGACTGGCTGCTGGCTAAGATTTTTGTGAGAAGTGCAGATTTCAGCGAGCATCAGCTCAATGTTCACCTGCTGCGTACTCACCTGCTGGCTGAGGTTTTTGCAGTGTCACTGCTGCGTAACATTCCCATGGTGCATCCTCTCTACAAGGTAACTGAAGCAACAAAACCACCATGTTCAGGTTTTCAAGCAACTCTTTCACCCTGCTATGGTGATAAGAAACAACTTTAGAAGAAACTGTAGAAGCAATTTAACATGAACTTAAGAGAGCAGTTGATTAGGAGTATTAGATAAAAAAAAAAAAAAAAAAAAAATTGTTAAACCATGGTCAGTAAGAATTATAATGCTAACTGCCTTGCGTTATTTTTATTTATGTGCACATTGAGTTCAGCATGTTAGATCACTGGCGTCACCACAGCACTGCGCAAACCAGCTGGTTCAGATTAGCTGGCTGAAATCTGATGATAATCACGCATTCAGTGTCTCTTGGTAATGATTAGTTAGCATTAAAAAATTGATCGAGGCCAGCATAAAATAGATCCTATAATAGATATTTAGCAAGCTTAGTAGAATGAATAAACATTTGTCATAAAATGTTTACTCTGTGGGACCATGGTAAAAGCAAATTAAACAACTCAGATTTGTGCATTATTAAAACAATAAGCCCTGAGAAGCCATGGGGTTACAGCGGTTTACGGCGGTTTACGGCGGGGCACTTCTACTTGATCTACGTGTGGGTTACACTCTATTTCACCATGGCTTGGAACACAGCTCAGCCACATTTAAGAATGAGAAACGCTCATTTTATAAGCAGTTTCATTGCACTTCGCTGTGCGTTGTGGTGTTCTAGACTCCGCATCATGCATTAAAACTGCGTAATGCACAGCTTATCATAGTTTAATCCTCACAAAAACAACTGATTGTGTTGCTAACAGAGTACTCTCTTTCCTTAGCTGCTCATACCGCACACTCGCTACACAATGCAGATCAACTTCTTGGCTCGAAGGACTCTGATATCTGAGGAGGGTGTTTTCACTAAGGTATGAAAACATGCAATTATTATTCTTCTCTAATAACTTGTGGGGAATTTTTTCTTTAATTGTTGGATTTTTTTTCCCCACCTTAGTTTTCAGCCTCGGGTGGTGAGGGCATGATCACAATCCTGAGGAAATCTCTGTCCTCAGTCACATACAGTTCCCTCTGTATCCGTAATGACATTTCAGATCGAGAGATGAAATCCATGCCGAACTATTACTACAGGGATGATGGACTCAGGCTTTGGGATATCATCCACAGGTATGAGACTCCCATTTTTCTGCTCAGCTCTGTAGCTTTGAGGTCTCTGATGCTGCTCATTCTACATTGTGCTTCCATGTTTGCCAACAGGTACTGTAGATCCATTAACAGAACCATACCATGTATGCCTAATTATATTGTAATTACACAAATGACTAAGGAGAATATTTATTGGATTCTGTCCTCATTCCATTTTTCTATCCGTTTTCTTTTGGCTTTTTGGTGATAGGGTGGTGGAGACTAGTTCTGTGTAAACATCCTAATAAGATGTCCACACCACCTCAGCTGACTCCTCTTGATATGGAGGTGCAACCTCATTCTTTTTTTTTCATTAACCTCTAGCTCAGCTATCTCTTTACAACAAAGGACTGGTGCAACACACTTAAACATAACCGTTGATGAAGGATCAGTCCTTTTATTCATCTCCTGCTCCAATTTATCATTGCTGTACTTTAAAAAACATCACGAGACACTTAAACCCCACTTGACCCAGGGAATCATGTTGAATGGTCTGTGGCTCCAGATTCATAAAATACACAAAAACTGAAGGACAAACTTCTATGGCCCTCTCAGTGACTCAGCAAGGGTCAAAATCTGGCTCTCTGTTCCACAGCTTTGATGAAAAAAACACTACTACTCCTGAATCTAGGGTTCTGCAGTTGTTCAACATCTCCTCTCCAACATCCTTAAAACTGTTTCAGTATTTTTAATGCATCCTACACTGTTATGTCTACTTTCTTTTTCTTTAGATTTCAACAAAGAAATTTTCTACACTTTGCAATAATTGTTAATGAGACAAAAACAAAAAAAAAAAAACAAAGACAACACTACACATGGCTTCATCATCGTTAAAGTCTTCTGTATCAGCAAATACTATGCATTTGACAGTGTTTCCACATTTCTCACAGGTTTGTGCAGGGAATCCTTGAGTTTTACTACAAGAATGACTCAGATGTGCAGCAAGACTCTGAACTGCAGACATGGATTATGGATATTTTTGAACACGGATTCCTTTCCCAAGCGGGTTCAGGTGGGCTTGAAAATATTAACTCTATGAGGTTGCTGAGGACGACCTAGAGAGATGAGAAAAAAGTGATTTATGTGCACATTACACATTTGTATCATGCAAGTGTTTGTTCAACTTTCAACGAGCTACTAAATTATTGCCAGATGTTGTTTCATTCTAATCTATTTGACATTTTCAGGGATCCCAGAAAGATTCACCACTGTGGCAGAGCTGATCAAGTTTGTTACCATGGTGATCTTCACTGGGTCAGCCCAGCATGCTGCTGTGAACTCTGGACAGGTGAATATTAGTTGTTTAGATGACTGATAACTTGCATGAATGGATGAAATTGGGGTCAAGATGGGGTTTACACAGTAATTAGCAGCTTTTTAGTGTACTCAGAAAATGCCCCCCCCCCCCCAAAAAAAAAAAAACCTGTTGGTCCCTCTTGATGTAACAGATGATCTAATATTTTCTTTGATGTGTGTAGTCTGCTAACATACATGTATTCAAAAATTCAATACACTGTAAATAAATTTTAGTTGACATTCCAATGGCAAGCACAGGGGGACATGTGGGAAAATCAGGAAATCAAAGTTATTCACTATCTGAATCCATCCTTTCTGAATCCATTACTGCACACAACTTCACAAGAAGCCGTCCAATCATTGTTGAAATATTTTAGCCTGGATCTAAGCAGCAGGTTGACATACAAACAGGGTGAACCGATCACCTTTCGAGCTGATCCCGAATATGAAAATGCTGCTTTAAAGTTACGTGCAGGGGATATCTGTATGATCGGTGTTACATTGTTATTTCCTGCAGTATGACTACGGTGGCTGGATGCCAAACACCCCCATCTCTCTGAAGCTTCCACCACCAACTAAAAAGGGGAATTCAAGTGAGGACACGATTCTGAAGACACTGCCAGATGTGAATGTAACAGCTCAGGGCATGGCCACCATGTGGCTGCTCAGCCAGCAGTCAAGTGACTTTGTAAGTGGGCAAAACGTGATAAGCAAAAAATATAGTCAACATTTACTTTTTTTATGGGATAAATACTAAATATGTCATCAATCTCATCAGGTCCCTCTTGGCCACTACCCTGAGGACCACTTCAGTGAGGAGACCCCCTGTAATGTGATAAAGAAGTTTCAAAGAGAGCTTGAGGAGTTGAGCACAGCCATCAAAGCCAGAAACAACCATCTGGAAGTGCCATACACATACATGGATCCGGAGGAGGTGGAAAATAGTGTTGCTATTTAATGATCAAAGACGGAAGCACTGTCAGCTGATACCCGTTAACAATATAAAGTAGTAATATGTACTGTAAACTGTGACCAGTTATTAACAGTGAAAATAAATGTATATAGACAGATACATTGGCTTATTTGTTATTAGCTGATATTCATTTGTTTTGTTTTTTTGTTTTGTTTGTCTTTTTATTCAATCAGTCAATCAGTAAATTGGATCATCAACCAAGAGTAATGGTCAGTGCTTATCTGGTGTGTTAAGTTTTTCCTTCCCTTGAAACTGACAAGATGTATTTAATCTTAATTTTGCTGGGAGGAAGAAGAAATATTGAGTGACGTTCACACTGAAAACTTTTTATGGTCTAGCGCACACTATGTGGTTTCCAGTGGTTTATAAAGGTTGTAACAAAAGTATACTGGGAAATAACTTCATTTTAAGTGAGCATATGCTTATGGGAGAATTACAAATAAGGGTAGCACATTTTAATATACAAATAGAGAGCAAAAGCATTTGTATTTGAGTCATTAATTCAGCACATTGCAGGTAAAAAGAAAAAAGAAGCACACAAAGCCTTCATTAGAAGGTCTTAAATTCTGACAAGGTCAGTCAGGTGAGTGACGCTTTGCAATTCATAGCTTTTAGGTTTACCACCCCCTTTTTTGTTCTTACATCCTCTTTGGGACTGTTTTTTTACTCATATTTGTACCGACAATTCTCAAAATAAACTCTGTAGCGTCACTAGATGCTCCTTAAGGTGGTTATTGTGGACCTTTTGTTTCATTTTAAAGGTCTAAAATCATCACTGATGGCTAAGAGTACATAACTATTTCCTTATAACCTTAAGGGAGAGGCACAAATCAGTTTGTCTTTAATTCACTACTAAAGCAATGTAAAGGAAATTTACATTCTGATTTTTATACATTTATCTTCATATCAGTGCAAAGATTCATATTAATGTTAGTGTTAATTTTCCTATCAGAGTTCCAGGCAGATACTGTAGCACTCATATCTCTTGTTTATAAATACTGCAGAACCCAGTCTGACTAGGTGAAAGCTTGAGACCATCGTCTGAATCTTGCTGAAGGAAGAATTATTGCAAGGTCACATTTTATCAACCGTTTAATAATTTTTGTCATGATTAAACGGTTCTCAAGTCTAGAAAAGGGATTAGATCTATATTTTATGCACCATGTGACTGCGCCAAAAATCAGGAACAGTTGTCAGTAACGGAACTGGAACAGTTACATGTAGACACAAAAGGTGGGGTGGGGTGAGGTGAGGTCGGGGGTGGTGAAAGGACTTGTAAGGACATGGAGTTATGCGGGCTCGTTCTACGTATTTGCATCATGACAGGGTGACAATGGCTTTGTGCTCAAAACATTTCAGGAAACAACCATGAGACCGTGCAGAGTTGTCGGACCCATGCAGCGAGAATCCAGATCATCTAGTCTAGTTTGTTTGAAAAAAACCATGAGACTGTGCCCTTAATTGTAAACAACTCTGCGACTCTTGTTCTCTGTTGAACCTGTTTTCCTGCTGGAAGCAAAATAAATGACATAAAGACAACTGGAGCTTTATCTATTTATCACTGATGGTTTATTAAGAATTTCCACGACAGTAATATTTTTGACAGTTTCATTGTTAAATGTAGGGTGGATGACCCCCCTCCCCCATCTCACAGTGTACACAAACATGGCTGCTAACTGCTGTTATCTGTGTAGCTGTTTGCTCTTAAAGCAGAACTCGGGGCTCCCCCTAGTGGCGTCCATTTTATTGTCGTAAAGTTCGTACCCCCCAACACCCCCACAGCACACAGACAGCTTCTCTACCTGTCTTTCCTTTATTTTAATCCCTGGATATATTTCGAAGCTCTTACTAACTTGTTGATGCTACTTTGCTACATTGGTAGCAGCAGCTCGTCTCCCTCTGCACAGAATCCTGTCTCTGCAGCGGGACGTTTTACCCGCGTTTTGCGGGTAAATATGTCGTGGATTATATTTTTCTCTGGTGTTGGCTGGTAGCAGAAGAATACAAACTTTTATTTACTTTTTGCAGACATGACAAGTGATTATTGAGCCTGAAAGCGGTGATGCTTCACCCGGCGCCCAGGCAGCGCAAGCTACGTGAATCAGTTCTTCACTCTGGTCCAGCAAAGAGTTTGTTATGAGAGCCAGGAAATGGTGTTTAGGTAGTGGGAAGCTAAAGAAATGTTTTCTTTTGAATCAGCCCCGGAAGCAGCTTGATAGGGGACCTGAGTGACGTACGGTGGTTTCTGTTGGGTGGTTCTGATCTGTGTTGGGTCAGCTCAGGCAGACTTCCAACTGCTGCTCACAGGCCAGAGACACTGGCGGGAGGGGGGGAAACATCAAATCACTCCGTAAACACTTTGTTTAGCCCCACAGGGATTCCGAAAAGCATTTATTGAGGTGAAAAAGCGGATTCTCAGCTTACAAAGTAACTTAAAGTTGCTTAAATCAATGGTCAATCTCCGAGAAGGAAAGACACAGAAATAAGTTGGAAGTTTTGGACACTTGTGACCCATACAGAGAAGCGACTGATATATACAAGCCGTTAAATATTGCCACATCCCTGCTGCACCTGCATTCAGCAATATTTACATCTACCGGTTGAGAACTTGTCATCGTACACCGCTGCCAGAATGAAGGTATATAAGAGCTCCGACAGTTCTCACTTAAAACTGCTATTCAAACAGAAATAACAGAAATAGAATAATTTCCTCTTATTATAAGTTATTACAACCTCAGGTTTAGAAAGGATGGAGTGCTATGAAGATGTAAATAAAAAGCATATAGGACAGGTATCCATGAAAAACAAAGATCATTCTAAATATCAGTGTTACAGTACATCTTGTCTTTGTGCTATTCAGCTGAATGTGTGTAACAGGATTTCCACATTCCTCCTTCAGGAGTTTATTTGTGTTATCCAAAGACTGTAAAAAATATGGACATAGGATCCAGTCACTTCTGAATAGGGGAAAATGAAGCCAGTTTGGCGTGTCCCACTGTTGCCATCTTGGCCTCATGACGCATTTTGTCACCACCGGAAAATACAGAAATGGTCAAAGAGGTGGAGCTGTGAACGTGGTGGATGAATGATTGACACCCATCAAACTCTGAGCTTCCCACGGCTAAGCTAACTGAGCTAACCCGAAGCTAACGGAGGTAGACAGGCTAAAGCTAAAGAGTGCTATTAGCAGCAGGCTAATGCCTGAGGCATTTGGTTTTTATTTCTTTCTGTACTGCCTCCCAGCTGCCAGATAGCGCCACACATTTTAAATGAGTCAATTAATATGTCATTAGAAATAATTTATTTCCTTTATGCAAGTTTTTTTTTTTTTTTATTAAGATTAAATGTACAGTAGTTCAGACTGGTTTCTGAGATAGTCTACTGTATATGTTTATAATACTTGTTCTTATTTTGCTTATTTGTTAATTATACCCAATGAAAGCTTTTTGATTAAAAAAAAAACGGCTCTCACAGCAGTTGATCAATTGGTAGCAGCCTGCGCAAAGCACGAGGACATGCTTGTGGAAAGAGGGGGACAGATGTGGCAGTTGACAGTCCTGTCACTATGCCTCCGAGTGATCATGCGTCCTGGCTACTTGGCCACAGGGATGTCCCTTCAGCTGAATGGTCAGCACGCATAAGACTTACCCGGGAGTCAGGGGATCGAATCCCGCCCGGGCCCTCTGATGCGTACCTTGACACATTCTTTCGGAGGCATAGAGACAGGACTGTCCGCTGCCACATGTTTCTCTGATTGGTTCTCACTGGTTCAACTTGTTCCTGTTAGTCCTGCCTCTCGTCTCGAGTTGGAAGTCAGTCTCCAACAGAGGGAACCCAGACTTGTAAGTACCGATACTGATGCCAGTATCGGTACTTGCTCCGATACTGGCCTATTTTGCTGTACTCATACTCATCAAATACTCACTCTGATACCCTCAAATTAAAGAAGGGAAAAATTAGCTGTCAGTGAAGATGAAATTTGACAAAAGTAATAATAATTAAAAAAAAAAACTCTATGAAAATCATGACATTGATTTTGAAATGTGGTTTGAAAAAATATCTAAAAACAAGTATAGCCAGAAAAAAGCAAATAAATAAAAAAAAGCATGATGGGGCTCCGAAGCTAAATTTTTTTTGAGCAACACTTTGAGGCAATCACTACAATTAGGTGTTTTCTCTTATATTCAGAAAGACTTCTACACCGGTTGGCAGGTATTATGGTCCACTGTTGATGGGAAAGGTGCTCCAATGTGTCTTGGACAGTTTTGTTTAATTGATTTCTTTTTTTAAAATTATTATTTCCAACCAAAATTCAAAAGCAATATTTCATTTAATTAAATCATAATATAGTAATTTTTTATTTATTATTATTTTCTTTAGTTTCTTGTTCTTTGAATTATTATTGTAAATGTAGCCTTTTCTTTATTTGTAGAGTATCAATAATTTTGAGGACGACTATTTATTCATGTAGATTTATGACAATGCATTGTCCACTCAAAGGACTTTACACTGCATGTCACATTCACCCAATCACACACACACTCACACACATTCATACCCCGATAGGCACATCGGGAGGCAACATGGGGTTCAGTGTCTTTCCTAAAGACACTTTGGCATGTAGCCTGGGGAAGCCTATCCCCTAATCCTCAGGTTGAAAGATGACTGCTCTTCCAACCTGAGCTACAGCCCGCCCTGAAAGGCTAAAATTCAATAACTGACTAAAGACTTATCATGCAAAAAATGGTGCTTTCATCCATAATTGCACAATCATTTCCTAAGCCACTTTACTGTTAGGAGTTCCTCCCTGGCACTGGCTCTCACTGTTTTATCTCTAGGTGAGGAGACAAGATAACACTGATGAGATATTAAGCAGGCATTTGTCTGCACACTAAGACCTCATGTCAAGCTGACATTCTGAGGGGCAGGTATGAACCAAGAAGAGTCAAAAGACAACCTTTTGCATAAAATGGAGGACATAAAGTAAATAAGAGTAGAATTGACATAAAGGCCCTGATTTACAAAGGTTTCCACGTGCTAAAACTAGCGCTATCTTTATTACACACGCAATAATGTGCTGGAGCTGATTAACAAAGCAGGGCAGAAGGAGGTTTGCACCTGTTAATGGAAAAAAATAGCCCCGCTATCCATTTTGCATGTCTGTTGTAGATGAATATGCAATCTGGACGTTTCTTCCAGAAGGCGCAAAATATTGGGAGGAGACTGCAAACAACTCAGCTTAACTCAAATCAGCTTAAATCTCAATGTGATTTATCAACCGTGCAACGGAAAGCGGGCGCAAAAAATTGTGTGTAATTTAGCACGTCTGAAAAGCAGGTATTAACTGGCAGCTTTATGCACTCATGAGGTGTGCAGGCGAGACGTCAAGTTTTCATTATTTAATAAAATAACACTCAGCATCACTTTTTAACACAGGTTATCCTAGACTGATGAATCAGAACATCTGCAGCTGCAGTATAATGGTAGTTAAAGCTGACATTAAGGCAAGACACTACGGGTAAATAAAAAATTTAACTGGTATCACCATGAAACCTTTCTGGTTTATTCCTCACATTAGGCCTATCACTTTTTGTATTGCAAGTTTTCTGGAATGTTTTGTTTAAATAAGCAAATTAGGTGTTACATAGCCAAAAATGTGCTCATTTGCATACATTTTTAGGGAAAAAAAATCTAAACACAGGATTAAGCCAGGTTCAAAGTTTCTGTTAAATTTTGTTCACATATTAAAGTCAAAAGCTTTTACTGAGGTATTTCGATATCTCTATTTATCATTCCAACAACCAGAAAAAAAAATCATTTTTTGGGCATATATTTCGGATGAAATATTCTGTAAATCAGGTTGTGAATGAGATATCAAAAAATCCTTCAGTGGAAACTTTAAGAATACAGTCAGTTGACTGTCCTGAAAGTTGACTATGCCGGCAACGGTGTTGCTGTGGCTGGCAGTAACTTTTTTTCATGTCATATACGAGCGCATTCCTCAGTGAACATAAATAAACAGAATTCAAATAAGTGACATAATAAATGCACACTGCTGTATCATAAGCAGGTGTTTTTCAGGCTTTGACGGCCTTTATATCACAGGATGAGAGGAGAGGGAAAGGGGGCAGAGAGTGGGGGCTGCAGCGGGTCCCAGGCTGGGAATTGTACCAGGACTGGCTGCATGGAGGAACTGCAGAATACTGTAGCAGCTTCCCAACCAGTTGAGCTAAATACTGCTTCAGCTGTTTCAACCAGTTATTAAATATCTTTCTTCAGTCAACTTCCTTCTCTTTAGTTGGACACACCATCATTTTTCCTCCTCCCGCCGCCAGGGGTGACAGGGAGTGTGAAACACGCTCAAAGAGTGCGTAATTTCAGATGTGCACAAATTACCTATGTAGCTTTGAACGATTGATCACAGCAGATTTTATGCTGATAAAATCACCGGAAAAGGTTTCTCTTTTATGCTCTCATGTCGTCAAGTACCACCGATTAGGGATTTCCATAACATTCAATGAGAGACCTGCTGTGTCACATATGTACGAGATGGATATACCCTGCGCATAGACAGGTGATGCGGAGGGAGCCTGCCCAAGCGTCAAAAGATCACAAGTTGGGAGTGAGAATGTGTTGGTTTAATAGGGAGAATAAATAAAGTAATAAAAATAACGAAGAAAGTGAACAAATTGTATGTAAAATAAAATATCAAATAGTACCAACATTGTTGTGTTAGCAATGGTAAGTGTTGTCAAATCTACCTTGATTGCAGACAAATCAAGTGTTTTTATGTTTGTGCAAATCCATTTGTGGTGTTTTGACCCATTAGGACCTGCTGCATCTAAAAATGGTCAACACAGGCCCGCCAACAACCACTTGGTCAAGGCCAAACTGTTTGTATCAGAAAGATTTAAATCTACACATGGATTTGTGCATTTGTTAACTTTTTAAAATGCAATTTGTTCAATTCTCCAAACTGTGATGGTGGCTTATGACATCGTTGTACGGTCACAAGTGCTTTATGATAGCACCAGAAAAATGTATGACAGCACCAGAAGGACACTCCCACAAAACTGTGTGTATATAAACAATGTTTGAACCAAGACCAGTCAGCTCTTGTTCTATCAAGGCACCGGTTCTTCAAAGGAGCTTCTGCGTCTCATTAAGTGAGGTAAGAAAGATGGGTTTCTTAAAAGTTTTCAGTGAGCAGGGATCACGCCTGAATGGAAAAAAAATGCACACTTAATTTCAAGCAATATAATAAGTTTTTTGATTCCTTGTCTCACTGTGATATCAGTAATTCAATTATTTTGAACGCCCAAATTCATCTACAGGGTTCATTGGAGTTCTCTCTTCCTTCACTACAGGACTAATCTACCAAGAGTGAAAATGGTGAAGTATCTTGTGACTGTATACACTGCCAACTGCATTGGTGCCACTACTCTGAACGATGTCTTCATTACACTGGTGGGCACAGATGGGGAGAGCGAACGCAAGTTGCTCAAGAACTTAAAAGGGCCGTCTGCATTTGTCAAAGGCGCTGTAAGTCCAAAATAATCAAGCTCTGTCCTAAGATGAATCGCAGTTCTCCAGATTTCTCTCTTATTAACATAAACAAATAGAAAGGAAATGGAACTCGAAAGAAAAAAGGGACTGAGAAATTCATTTTTCGGGGAGGGATTCTTTTTCCCCCGCTCAATCATTCTGTCATTATTCCAGACAACGACTTTTACTGTGTCCTGTACCACTTCCATTGGAAAACTGGTGCTGATAGAGGTGGATAAAAAGCCTTTACTACTGTTTCCTGAAGACTCTTGGCACCCTGCCAAAGTGGAGGTGAAATCTCCAGAGGGAGACATCTACTGCTTCCCCATCTACAGCTGGATCACTGACAGTGTGGTGCACCGCTTCAGAGAGGGAACAGGTTTGTGGAACTGTGTTTCTCTAATATTTCATACATTGTTCACTGACATTAAGAGATGTGACAGATTCTGTAAACTAGACAATTTCCTCATAACAGGCTGAACTTAGCTGCTTCAGCTCTGTAGTGTTTATTTGTTTTCTCCCTCTTCAGCTCTGACAATCTCCAAAGATAAATTTCCACTTGGCAAAGACTGTCGAGAGGAGGAGCTTAAGCAGCGTCGTAAAGACTATTGGTAAGCTCTGTAAACTTCCACGCCTTTCCGTACATCCAGAAATCTACCATGACACACAGTTCTTCTGTTCTAGTTTAAGTATATATGACATCACTAATGTTCTGTCAGGAGTCATTAAATTATGTGAAACTACATAAGATGTCCAGGACCAGGTCCAGTGTGTTATACAGTGTTTGTGTTGTCTGACATCTTTACAGCTGGGATGTGTACATTGAAGGAGTACCACACTGCTTGAAAGCAGATGACTCTGATTCTCTACCGTATGAGATCCGTTATTCTATCTCAAAGACAACTGAGTTGGTCTTCACTGGCGTCAAAGGGTGAAGTCCATATATCTTTTTCCATATATATGTCTACCTTTGTATCTTTTCACTTACTTCACTAATATTGAAACAAAGTGGAATATTAAGTTACAGTTATTTTTATAATTACCTTTTTTTTCTAGGATGGCAGAGCTGCAGCTTAAGGGATTGGCTGATAGCAAGAAGAGTTGGACAAATTTTGAAGACATTAATCGGGTGTTTTGCTTCAAAGACACTGCCATATCAGGTACTGTACACTTATATAACTGTACACATTAATTTAGAATATTATACTATTTCCCTGAAGGGAAAACCACTGATCCACTTGTTGGAAATTATTAGATGGTGGGCTCTACTGAGCAGGAAAAGACTAAAGGCTGGATTTATCAGATTTAAATAATTGTCTTATGTTTTCTTAATGTCTGAGCCAAAAATATGTAACTCTGAGACGTAAAATAAACAAAATAAAATAGCTTTTTTTCCCCCTATATCTTCTAAATCTCTAGCTTTTCTTTCACAATAAATGACTTGTTTGTTTATGTAACTGTTATCCAAATATGTATTCATGTTTTTTTTTTAAAGAAAGGCTAAATGGCCCATAAATTCTTCCACCTCAATATAGAACTAGAAATATTTACACTCATAGGCATCCAATGTCATCTACCAAGACATTTGGTAGATGTATTGTACTGTAGGTACTAGAGATGTCCCGATGATCGGGGCCCGATCACGTGATTTCAGACTCGATCGGAATCGGCTGTTACTTCCCGATCAGGGATCGGTTAAATGTTTCCTTTACTGATACGGCAGCAGCGGGCTGCTCCTCTTTTTCCTCTGCGTGGTTTCCTCTCAGTTTCGGTTTTATGACCAGCGGTTGGTTTGATTCTGCCTCATGTGAACCGCCCCGTCCTGCACGCAGCTCAGTGCTGTTTACAGCATCACCGGGCGGTGCAGGAGTTTAAATGTAACGCACCAGCAGGCAGCAGCCTGTTCACTCAGACATAACTACAGGGAAGGCGGCTGCAGCTGAACTGATGAGCCGCTTCTAAAAAGTTTGATCCATTAATCAAAGCAAACAACAATAAGTCAACATAACGTGTAACACGTGGTTCATATTTAGCAAAGCAACGCGACAATGTGCTGGTTTAACGTTAGTTGTGCAGCGCGTGCATCGCTGCGGGTTTGACGGGGCTGCTGGTTGACGTGACCCGCGGAGAAGTGACAGAACAAAGAAAAGAAAGCTGCTTAAACTTTGTTTGCCATTAATGAACGGAGTAAAACCGAAGCACACATTACATTAGGCCTATCTGTTGTTTCAGAGTTTATTTGAAATCTAGTGTTGGTTTTATTTGCTGTCCAAAAATAATCATGTGTTTCCAAGCTTCAGAGAAATGGAGAAATAACCAGCTTCCTTTGTGATTTCCACAGACATGCATAAATGATTACTTACTCATTAATTTGACGTTAGTTTGGTATATAAATGCATGCTAAATATGTTTTCTTTTTTAGAATATGGCTGGAAGAATGTAATTGATCAGAGGAGGTGTCATAATAAAGTAAAATAAGAATAAATAAAACGAAAAAATACAACAAATATGGCACCTCCTGATTCCCTAATTGCACCTTCGAGCTGATAGGATTCAGAATCAGATTAGGCAGCAGTGTTTCCCCTACAGACCACTGCTGTAGGGGAAACACTGTCTTTTTCTCTTAAATTTTCATTTTATTATAGAAGTATCGGATCGGGACTCGGTATCGGCCGATCCTCAAAATCAAATGACTCGTACTCGGAATCGGGGGCAAAAAACCCTGATCGGGACATCTCTAATCTGAATAAAGACACATAATTTGAAAAAACTTTTTAAAAAGCCTTTTGTTATAGTCAAAGGTGCTCTATGTCTTAAAGTGTGAGCAGTTTTGTTATTGACTGATGACTGTCTAAGGTTGTTTTCACACATATTTGGGTCGAGCCAGGTGCTGCCACAGCAGTGAAAATGTTTCAATGTTTAAATTTTCAACGAATACGGCTCCGTTTCACATGTGCTTTTTTAGCACCGTGTCCAGCAGTTGCTATAGACTCATCCGGCCAATCGCCACAACTTGACCGTCTGCCATTGCCACAGTGGCCTTTTTGTACATGTTGTAACGGATACGGGTTGCGTGGGTGACGAAAACTAGCTCAGCCATGAAGCAACGTGCTGATGAAGAACTCACGAACACACTGGTACTGGGGCTTCCACAGTGCTCTTATTTATTTAGTACTCATCAACCTTATAAAGCCCGGTTGGACGGCTACTGTCTGATCATACATGAAGTAACAGAAGCTACACAACCCGCATGTCACAATGAGACTGAGAATATCGGAGCAGTTCATAAACGTACGTCCATCGTCCACGAGGGCGCATCCCAATCTGTTGGGTGCAGACTGATGACATCATCAACAGTAGACAACTGAGGTGTCTTAAAGGGCCATTCCACAATTACGACTGTTACATTACCCCCCTGGCGAAAAAAAGGCTGTCCCCAGCCGTACACAACTGAGGAACAGGCTCATATCCGAGTGCTTCCATACATGCAAAAGCAGCTTAAGGCATCCTAACCAAACAGGGTAAATTACAGCATAATATTGAAACACCTGGCATACATGACAGCGTCCACACAGTGAAATACCCAAAACAAATGTGCAGAAATTAACATAAAGTGAAGCACTGAAAAATTAGCGTGAAATCCCCATTTTTGTAATTTTCTCCTTAAACTGTCCAGATGACCTTAACAAAACCAACAGCAAAATTACATAACATGAGCTGTGAAATGAACCTAAACTATAGTCACATCATCACGAATAGTGGTGAATGTCAAACAGTGTAAAGTCATTTAGGGTCAAGTCTTTGAGTGTGGTGAGGGTTGGTCCACCTATTAACTGACCAACCAGACGTGACTCTGGGGACTCGTCTCGGTCTGAGGTTGTAACGGTCACCAGGAGTAGTTGTGGAGTCAACTAGATCCGCGTCGTGACTGTCGGTGACCTGAGCCCTATCGTCAGTTTCATGCTCAGGGTCCTGAGTAGGCAAAAAAAGGTCAGAATCAGTGTGAGTGACAGTCTGGTCAGTGGGCACAGTCCTGGAGATGTCTGCAGCATCCACACTGGTGACATGTGAACCACTGGAGTCCTGATTCACCAGGGCAGGGGGCGTGACGCTCTCCTCCAAAGCAGCATCCTGTACCACATGTGACGCACGTCCAGCACGCTTGCCACTTGAGGCGGTGTTCCATGTATAGAAGGGTAGCAAGTTTGCTACGTGAAAAACTCCAACATCCTCTCCAGTTTCCACTCTAGTGAGGAAGTAGTTCACATCAGACATCCTCCGGGAGATGCGGTAGGGTCCGGTGTAAAGAGGAGCCAGTTTAGCTGTGAAGTTAGCCTGCGCATCTGATCTGGGGTGGGATTTCACTCTGACAAGATCTCCCATCTTATAAGAGATGTCACGGCGTCTCAGATCATAGTAATGTTTCTGACGTTTGTGACTCGCCGAGAGTACTGCACGTGCGTGATCATGAGCCTCCTGGAGTGAAGTTCTCAAGTTCACAGAGTATGGGATTTCTGGCTCATCAACTCCGTCCAAAGAGGGTTGAGTGACAAGGTCGAGCGGAGTGTCCAGTTCACGTCCATACAGCATCATAGAGGGGCTAAGGCCTGTGCTTTCATGAGGAGCTGTACGTAGAGCAAAACAGATCTGGGGGAGAAACCTGTCCCACAATGTGTGTTTGTCCTCCACATATGCTCTGATAGCAGTTTTCAGTGTACGATTAACACGTTCAGTTGCGTTAGTTTGAGGGTGATAAGCAGTAGTCAGTCTGTGTTCAGTTCCCAATGCTGACACAACATGCTCAAACAGTTCACTGATGAACGGTGTCCCTCTGTCAGAAATGAGGTAAGAGGGTGAACCATGTCGGGCAAAAATGTCACAGATGAACTTTTTAGCAGCAACCTGAGCTGTAGCTTCTCTGACTGCGCTCACTTCGATCCACTTAGAAAAGTAGTCAACAAAGACAAGGATGTAGGCATTACCATTTGACGTTCTAGGGAGTGGTCCTACATAATCCACACCTGTGTATTCCCACGGTCTTTGTGGCTGAATGGGAACCATGAGACCAGCTGTTTTTCTCTGGCTCGGCTTGGTGGTTTGACAAGCAGCGCAAGAGACCACATACCTTTTCACATCAGAGGACATGTTTGGCCAGAAGAACCGGAGTCTCAAGCGAGCCAAAGTCTTTGCAATGCCCAAGTGACCAGCTGTTGGATGATCGTGGTAATACTTGAGCAGGGAACTCCGCATGGTAGAAGGGGCGAAAAGTTTCAGCTGTTTCAGTGGATGTAGACCACATCTTGTTTTTGGATCGTTGAAATAGAGGAGGCCATCCTGAATGGTGTATTGGCTGAGGTTGGGATTCTCGTCCGCACTGTGTTGTTCACATTCCAACTGACGAATCAACGTGCCAGTGACCGGGTCCTCAAGCTGCAGCTGTCGGATCTGTGGGCGATCGGAGAATGTCACTGAGGGCAGCGTGCGGAGATCCATGCTTCCAATCACAGCGTACTGAGGTAGAAGGCCAACAGGTGAGTCCACTGCTGGGAGAGGGTTGCGGGAAAGGGCATCCGGTACCTTGTTACGTTCACCAGGCTTGTGAACCACACTGAAGTCAAAGTCTTGTAGGCGGAGCGACCACCGGGCTAGTCTGCCAGAAGGGTTGGGGCGCGACATCAGCCACCTGAGGCTGCTGTGGTCTGTGAAGATGGTCACATGAAGACCTTCGACATATGGCCTGAAATGTTCCAAAGCCCAGATAACAGCCAGACATTCCTTTTCTGGAGTGGAATAAGGTTTTTCTGACTTGTGCAGGGCACGACTAGCATATGCAACAGCAACGTCTCTGCCATCATTGTCTCTCTGCATCAAAGCTGCTCCAAGCCCAGCATCACATGCATCTGTGTGAATGAAGAAAGGACGAGCGAAATCTGGAAACTGGAGGACAGGGGCTGAGGTTATGGAGTTTTTGAGGTAGTCTGTGGCAGCTTGACATTTGATGTCCCAGTTAAATGGAACGTCCTTTTTCGTGAGAGCAAAAAGCGGTTCAGCATGGCGTGCATAATCCTGCACGAAGCGACGATAGTAGCCTGTTAAGCCTAGAAACTGTCGCACATGTTTCACTGAACTTGGTGTTGGGAAGTCCATCACAGCCCTCACTTTGTCAGGGTCGGGGTGAATGCCTGATGGGGAGACACGGTAGCCAAGGAAGGTAAGGTCACTGAGGCAGAACTGACACTTGCTCAGCTTTAGAGAGAGGCCGGCTGATTGAAGTCTGTCCAGGACCTCCTTTAGGTCTGCCAGGTGCTGTTCAAAAGTGGGTGAGGCTACCACAATGTCATCTAAATACACTGCACAAGACTTGTAAATGAGGCCAGCAAGCACATTGTTCATTAGCCTCTGAAAAGTCGCAGGGGCGTTGCATAGCCCGAAGGGTAGGACCTTGAACTGGAAGAGGCCGCAATGCGTGATGAATGCAGTTTTTGGTCTAGATTCCTCCGCAATAGGGACCTGCCAATATCCCCTAGCTAGGTCTAACGTGGTAAGAAACTTTCCTCTGGACAGGAAGTCTAGAGAGTCATCTACCCGTGGTAGAGGGTAAGAGTCCTTCACAGTTAGCTGGTTTAAACCACGGAAGTCAACACAGAACCGGGGTTCACGTGGAGGGTTGGTAACGATGACCACTGGGGCGGCCCAGGGACCTGATGCTGGCTCGATGATATCTCCCTGCAGCATATTCTGCACTTGTTCTTCAATGATGCGTTTCTTAACAGGTGAAGTGCGGTAGGGTGGGAGATGAATAGGTTTTTCATTTTCCGTGACAATGACATGTTCGGTCATGGAAGTGCGTCCAAGACGACCACCAAATAGTTCACTGTAGCTTTCAAGCAGTTTCAACATTTCTGATTTTTGTGCACAGTCCAAGTTAGCACCTTCTACTTTGTCTTGGAGGGTGATCTGTGAAGTGTCTTGCAGTGTCATTGCGCCACATTCAAAGTTAGCTGTCTCTAAACTACTGTCATCAGGTTGGTCGAGACAGGGAGGGTGGTCATCAGTGAGCACAGTTCTGGTTGGGACGTGAATAGTCAGAGAGGTACGAATCATAAAGTCCATTCCCAAAACTAAGGGAGAAGAAAGTTCTTGGATCACAACGAACCGCTGGTAGACTCTTTTTCCCATAAATCCAATGGTTAACCAGACAATGCCTAATGGATCACAGGCTGTGCTGTTAGCAAGTTTTATAGGCGGGGCTGTCCATGGTTTCTTTAAGGACTGATTCTGGATGACTTCAGGGACTAAGTCTGCTCTCACCGCTGAAAGGGAGGCACCTGTGTCAAGTGTAGCCTCTAAAGCTGCTCCTTTAAAGTTCACTCTAACCTTGAATGGAGTGTTCCATGGGGACTGAGAAGTGTCATCCTCCACATGATTAAGCGTTGGCTGGTCATGTGATGGTCGTGAGGATAAGGGAGGCGAAGTTATTGACTGGGGGGAGGGTTGCCTCTGTGAAATGTCCTCCCCCCGCGGAAGTTTCCCTGTTTTCTTCTGCCTGGCTGCATTTCAGTCTCTGAGTTGCCACCTTCTGCACCTGGAGGATTAGGAGCAGAATTTTGTTGTGCAAAGGGGGCTCGTGGCAGGTCACTGGTGGGTTGAGGATGTTGATATGCACCAGAGTTCGAGGAGCAGTTGGGGCAGGTACGGGATGTAAAGCCTGGCATGGAGCATTTGAAGCAGTAGGGCCCACCATCAGCTTTGCTCTTTGGCTGTGGACGAGCCAGTTGGGTGGTGTTTGGACCTAGGACTGAGTGAAGTTCGTGTGCACGCAACAACAGTTCAATGACAGATGACACACGTGCACCATACAAAGCCACCCTGTATTTTTCTTGTGCATGTTTACAAATGAGTTCAATCTGTTCTTTCTCTGAAGGTGGGTTTCTAAGTCGTTTAAATTCGTTGAGCATGTGGGCAACAAATGTAGGCAGGGGCTCTTCAGGGTGCTGGATGCGGTCAAGGATGCCTCTCAAGATGCGTTCCTGGTTGTCAGCAGGCAAGAAGACTGTTCTGAAGAGTTCGCAAAATTCTGTCCATGTGGTAATGTGAGTTTTAAGTACACTGAACCAGTTTCTGGGCTCTTTGCGAAGGAAGCGTGGCAGTTCACTGAGGACCTGAGTGTCTGTTAAAGCCAGAGAGGACTTGTACGTACTGACTGACTGTAGCCATTCTTCCGGATGAATCATGCCATCATTTGCAAAGACAGAAGGCTCCAGTTTAGCCTGATGTAGCGCAGCTGCCAGGACTTTGGTTGTGTTGAAAAGATCAGCTGAATCTGAATGAAATTGGCTTTCAAGTGCAGGGGCCTGATTGGGACGAGAAGTCACATCCTCAGTGTGTTCCAGCCTCCTGCTGTAGGGGTCAGACATGTAAGGTGTTGAGGAGGCAGCCGGGAAAGGTTGGGAAGGGTGATCAGTAGTCGACCGGCTAGCTTGGTTAACTGTGTTTCCCGGTTTATTTTGATGGGACCAGCGCTGCAGGATGTCTTTTTGGAGGTCAAGGGAGTCATGCAAACATTGCTGGAGCATCTCAACTTCTGCCTGTAAACACCTCACTTTAAGTTCTAGGTTAACAGGAGTCTGTGTGGGAGAATCTGAACAAGGTAAGTCAAAGTCTTCGTACGGGTCACTAATGTCAGGATGAGTGGCCATAATGTGTAGTTACTGTATCAATACTCAAAAATACTTAAACCTTTAACAGATTGCAATAAGCAATATGGCTCTCATGGATATATAGAAAATCACAATACAAATTTTAGCTTGGTCACTTTCACTTTTGCTTGCAGAAAAACTTTTGTTTTAACCCAAGAAAAGTTATGCGTAATCAAAACACTGGTATAAAGCTAAATAGATGTGGGAAAAAATAGAAATACCTTGATAACACTTTAAAAGTAAACCTTGTATGTAAATAGTTCAAACTCTACCAGTACACAGGGCCAAAGAATTAAGGTGATGCTAATTCACTCAAAATCACAAATCCTTTAAGCTTATCTTAGTCTTTTTTTTTTTTTTTTTTTTTTTTTTGCTTTGCCTTTAAACTGATGCAGATTGGTCGGTATCCAGCACTTTATCCAGCGAAGGAAGCCATAACATACAGGTCGGTGCCGGTGAGGGATCAATCCGGAGGGAGGAAGAGGGGGGGGGGGGGTGAGTGCAGCAGCGCCGTGATGGGGAGAGGGAAAAGAGGCTGAAATCCGAGCGGCTGCTCCGCGCGCTTGAAATCCAGGTTTAACCAGCAGATATCCGTTATGGAGGTTGCTAAGTGGTCGCTGAACGGTCCGGTGTGGCAGAAAACTCCAACAGAAAGCCGCGTATCTCTCGCCGTCGGCGGGGCAGATGTGTGTGTTCCCTCTGTTACCCAACTCACAGCCGTGGCTAGGTTAGCATGTAGCTCCACAAAGGACGACAGAAGCTTAATTCCACTCGTCGGACTTGCGCTGGAATATTCTTCTTAACAGCTTGTGGATACCAGTCGAGGAATAGGTCCAAGGAAAAGACGTTCGGGCGCCATTTGTAACGGATACGGGTTGCGTGGGTGACGAAAACTAGCTCAGCCGTGAAGCAACGTGCTGATGAAGAACTCACGAACACACTGGTACTGGGGCTTCCACAGTGCTCTTATTTATTTAGTACTCATCAACCTTATAAAGCCCGGTTGGACGGCTACTGTCTGATCATACATGAAGTAACAGAAGCTACACAACCCGCATGTCACAATGAGACTGAGAATATCGGAGCAGTTCATAAACGTACGTCCATCGTCCACGAGGGCGCATCCCAATCTGTTGGGTGCAGACTGATGACATCATCAACAGTAGACAACTGAGGTGTCTTAAAGGGCCATTCCACAATTACGACTGTTACAATGTGTAATGGGAACAGATGAGAATCAGAATTTTTTCTTAACAACATGGAGGAAATCTGGAATCTGGAAGGACTGCGGAATCCCGGGTTGTGAACATCAGTGTAAAACTTTAATTGTGGTAATAAGTGAATACGAAGATCACAGACATTTATATTTCTGGTGCAGCTCCGTGGATGACTTCTATATGCAGTCAAACTGAATGCGGCTGGCGTTACACATCCCTCTTCTGTGGCATCTTTACATCCGTGGTTCTTCCAGGCAGCATCTAAAACCACACAAACACACAGTCCCACTTGGTTATTGCCATGTCGACAAGTTGTCTCTATTCCCTCTGTGCCGACAATAATGAACGTTTTTTTCTGATAAGCTTTATTGTTCATGTGGACATGCCCCTTGTAAAATAAGTTAAATCCCCAAGTCTCGCAACTTTTAATCACAGCTGATGTAACGGTGAAAGTGATTGATGAAAATAATGCTTTATCCCAATAGAAAAGTACTTTACCCATTTAATGTGATCCTACAGCCTACTGTACTAAGCAAAACCTCGAAGTCCGTTTTTAAAATGACGTGATTTTGCTAGCAACAGCTAAAACGTATAGAGATCAGGTCCTGAAAAAGTTTAATCAAAATTATTTACGTGATTAGCCTTATTATAGTTTGAAAAGTAACCTTTCTCTCGTATCGATGGTAATTATCAGTCAAAAGCTGGATAAATAGCCAAAAACTACCTACAACATTAGTACATTCACGTCACTTAACGTCAACTTTATATTCCTCATTCATGTCATCCAAATAAAATTACACATAAGTTGATCCAGAAATTATTCATGAAAGCTTTCACATCGTCATTCATCCTCAAATAAAAGTGAAATCCACATTACATTTGTCCATGGACGACCAAGATCAATAAACAAGCTGGGACTGTAGTCCTCTTTGTCTTTTTGGTGATCTCTATTTCTCTTTCTTAAAACCAACTCCCACCTCGTAAAATTTGATCTGCCGAGTGTCCGCAGCGGGTCCATACAGGTGATGGTGAGACCCCATGTGGTGGCGCTGGGAGAAAAAAACTGCACCTCCTGTTTATCGGACTTGATCCGTATCCACCGCGGGACCGTGGTTTGACAGTCTGCCTTTCCCACGCTCAGCTGAGTGTTAGGCGGAGGTCAGTTAGCGCTCTGACTGTCAGGCTGACCTGTGGACTTGAAGGCGGATCAGCCGCGGAGTCCACTGCTATCTGGGATATGAAGGAAACAACAGTGACTTTACAGTTTTCATTAATGCACAATAAGGATAAAATATGTTGATTTTTACAGAATATACCCAACAACACTGGAAGGATGATGATTTCTTTGGCTACCAGTGTCTAAATGGCATCAACCCTGTGACGATCCAACGTTGTACAGCTCTGCCGAAAAAATTTCCAGTCACTGACAAAATGGTCTATCCCCATGGTGAGAGCAGCTTGGCTGATGAGATGAAGGTGATGTTGCATTGTTAAGAAAAGTCAACTGAAACTTTCTTGTTGTAGATGGTTCTTCTAGATTGGTGTTTTTAAGTCAAATGGTTGTCTTTATATGCTCACTTTGCAAATGTGACATCCAGTTGTCATATGAGAGTCAAATCATTTCCCATGTTATTTAAACAGAAAGGTAACATCTACATATGTGACTACAAGCACTTGGACGGAGTACAACCAAATGTCATTAATGGGAAAAAACAGGTTTTGGGTGCTCCATGGGTCCTGCTCAAAAGAACTGAAATTGATAAGCTGATACCAATTGCTATTCAGGTGAGATTCACACTAAAATATACCAAGGCTAATGTAAAAAATTCAGATTGGTTATTGTGACAAATATCTAACAAGCTTAAAGGGACTTGAGGCAAGGTTAAGAAATGAGACCGGCAACTGGCGCTGCAGGTAACTGCAGCCACTAGCCAAGCCGTCACAGGAGCGTGCACAAACTGAAGCTATAACGTTTACTGTGCTGATAAAGTCTTTATTCGTAGTGATGCTTTTTAGTGTCTTTCAGTTGATCTGGATCGTTTGCTGATGGCAGAAAAATCCATAACAATCCCTTGGAGTGTTTGAATTTACCGCGACTGTCTCCTTCCTGTATCAAAACTGTCGGGTAAACGGATGCAGCATCATTTGATGTCATATCTGCTGGACAGCGCGGGAAATTCGGCCACTGAATTTTAGTGCATTATGCAGCACACAGCCTGTTCAAGGCAACAGAGAGAGACGTGGGTGGGCTCGTTCTTTTTGGTTTTTAACGCTTCATCACCAGTTAGTCTAAAATAAACTGGACATGCTTGTTTATTTTTCCGCATTCCCTGCCTCTAGTCCCTTTAAGTTTATCAGTGAAACAAATTTAAGACAATGGTAGCGGCAACAAAGACTGATTAATATGTGAAAAGAATTGTGTATTATATAGAGTACCGAGCTAACAACAGGAAGGCAGAACACACGGCCATCACAAAATATTTTCATAATTTTTACATCTACCTTTACTGAACCAGAGTAAATGACCCACATGCTCCGTTCTCCTCCTGTAGGTGATGCAGGAACCAGGAGAGGGCAACCTGATCTTCACGAGTTATGATTCTGAGTATGACTGGCTGCTGGCTAAGTGTTATGTGAGAAGTGCAGATCACAATGAGCATCTGCTCAATGTTCACCTGTTGCGTACTCACATGCTGTGTGAGGCTTTTGCAGTGGCCCTGGTGCGTAACTTCCCCATGGTGCATCCTCTCTACAAGGTAACTGAAAGTACTAAATCACCACGGGCATAGATGGTATAAGGAGGCAATCATTGCCAGTAAAACAGAGGATTAATGACATTGCAGCATGCATTTTGAAAGCGGAATTTGTTTGTTTAAGATAATGATGCATTTCAGTTGTACATGAAGTTGGAATTTCAAAGCTTTGAGTCAGAATTTTAATCAGAATCCCCTGTGAAGTCATATGTTCAATTTGGAAAGTGAAATTAATCTTGCCAACCCAACATAGAATTCACACTATCTGCTGCTTACGTAAACAGAATTTTATAATTTTACTTGACACAATACCATAAAAATCACACCTGGGAGGCTGAATTAACCAAATAAGCCAGCAAGTTAAACACCAAGATACAAGTTAGCAAACGCACCAAGTTCAATCCTTTTGAGCCCTTCTAGTGACAACGGTAGGGAGAAAAAAAGAAAGAAAAAGCCCTGCTGCAACATGTCACTAATGCATTTTGGATTTTTCATATAGGCCTGCAGTACAGTATATGTGACTGGTAAAACTCTCCCAATCAAAGTTGATACCTGTAAATCATCATAAATATAGTAAATAAGAGGTTTATGATGTTAATTATGTATTTGTTCCCACACACAATACAGCCAGATGTCCAAAATTAATTTTTGTCACTACAAAAAGGCCATTTTTGGGATCATCAAGTGGCATGTGTTTGTCTCAAGCGCCCTCTTGTGACTCTACAGTAGATGGCAAAATTTACTCCTTGGTTAAGGCAGGTACACACTACAGGAAAATCAGCCCGATTTATGTCCCGATCTTCCCCTTACGATCAAAGCCAGCAAAGGCCTGATTATCAGATGTTTGCAAAAAACATCACATCTGATCTTCTCATGGTGTGATGTGAATTACGAGTGATTTTGTACAATCCGATCCGCTCGGAAGGCTTCAGAATGAGAGATCCTAGATAATGAACATGTTGCGAGTAGAAATATTGGTGTGTGTGATGTTCTGAGAGGACCCGAACACGCACAGTGTTCACAGCGGTGTGGAACAACAGCCAATCAAAACACAAGAGCAAATGCTGTGTTCCATTTGAACTCGGAAGTCGGAAATTCCCAGTTCCGAGTAGGAAGTTTCAACTGGAATGCCCCCCTGAAGTCGGATTTCCCACTCGGAAAGTCGGACAACTCGCACAGCCCCGAGTTCAGATTTAAAGATGGCCGCGCCCAGTTTTAGAAGCTTCTGTAATGTTACATTTATTTACACTTCTTAGGCTACTAATATTTTGTTGCATTAAATCAGTCGTACACATAGTTTTGGTTTATACAGATGTAGGGGGAAGCTGCTGTCGTGTAATTCACATTTTTCATGTGGTATATGTGAACTGCAATGCCAGCTGTGCTAACAACGGCTAATAGCAATAGCCTTAGCAAACACGTTGTTTTGCTAGGCTGCTAACTGTTTTTCAAACCAAGGAGCTGGGACGCAAGTTGGTCGGGTGTGACGTCACCCCCAAGTTCCCACTTCCCAGTTCCGAGGAAAATGGAACGCAGCATAACAGCTGACTGACGGAAAAGGAAGTAAACACAAACAAAGAGCACATATCCATTAGCTTACAGCCCTACTCTTCAAGCTATCTAATATTTGTGGCCATTTTTATTCACCTCTTCTCGGGGTCATACAGCCCACATTCTTATTACTCTCTATGGCTTTTTCCACAATGTATTTTTTTCTATGCATGCCTGTTTTTTTCCACAATATAAGAGGCTGAAACGTTTGTTTCTATGTTTGTTTATGCTAAAGTCTCGTCATGAAGTCTCGCTGCAAAGTCTCATCACGGAGTCTCGTCACAAAGTCTCCTTTGATATCGCGGGATTGGGGATGTTGACAGTGAAAGAGCCGATTCTCTGCTGACGATTGATTCTCTGTGTGGGGTGCTCTCCGTCGTGTACACCCCACACTATATGGTCAGAAGAGGCAAATCTTGTGTGATTTGTCTTTTGTAATCATCAAATGTGTGGTTACTACATCTATGAAGGTCTCAAGAATCCTGTAGTATGTACCTAGCTTTAGTGTCAGACTGCGTGAACATTTAAAAGTATATTAAATTCTTTACATTTATTGGTATAAAGTCATAGGACCAAACAAACCATAAAGAAGTGTGACTTATAGGTAATGAAAGGAGGAGAGATATTTTGGGGTTTTGGGTCCTTCATTGAGTCTGCTTCTAGACAGTAAATATCTTTGCATACATACAGTACTTTTTGTTCATACGGTAAATAGGCTATTGTAAACTTTCCTACACAAATGTTAAAATGAAACATATTTTATATAAAGCATGAAGTCTTGGTGGGTAACCGGTAGGGCTGAACGATATGGACAAAATTTCATATCTCGATATTCATGCCTGACATCTCAATATCAATACGATACGATATGACTACGGGTTCGTTGAAAACCAAGCATTTGGTGGAAAGTGCAGTTTTGTTTGTGACTTCCAGAGCTTTATATGCAGGACAAGCACAGGGGAAATCTATATCTTTTATATAGTTGCTTTTGCGATATTAATATCTTGAATGTTCATATCTCGATATAGATACGATAACGATATATCTTTCAGCCCTAGTAACCAGCATTCCAGACAAATGAAAGTCATGCATGACTTGTGTTGATCAGGAAGGGCCTTGTTTAGCAGTTTTCATTGTTGTTAATCCAGAAGTTCACATGAGAGTTCTCCTTATTTTTAATGCAATCCATTGCCCCTAGACTATCTAGTAACTGCTCTTTAAATCTCAAATTAAACCAAAACAACTCTTTGAGTTCACATATTTGCTGAAAGCTTGGTTCCCTGGTTTAAAGATCCCATCTGCGCCCCTGCAAACCTCCATGTTTAGGTGTTCATATATAAGCTAAATTTTCATCTTGCTGCACTAAGAAAGCATTTCTGAATATTCTTAATCTGAACTGAGAGTAGTTGTGATTCGACATAAGACAATTTGTGTTGCTAACAGTTCTTTCTGTCCTCAGCTCCTCATACCGCACACTCGCTACACAATGCAGGCAGGTTTTGTGACTCGAAACAATCTGTTTTCTACGAATGGTACTTTCACTAAGGTATGAAAACTTACAAATATTGTCGTTTTTTTAATATCTTGTAGAATTTGTCTTATCACTTTTTTTCCCCTTAGCATGTAGCCGCATGTGGTCAGGCCATGGGCACAGTACTGAGGAACTCAATGTCCTCATTAAAATACAGCCACCTCTGTATCCCTGATGACATTGCTGAGCGAGGGATGGAGTCCATCCCAAACTACCACTACAGGGATGATGGACTCAGGCTCTGGGATATCATCCACAGGTACCAAAGATGGCTTCCATTTTTCTACTCTTCCCTGTAACTTCAAAGTTTTTGATGCTGCTTTTCCTGCCCTGTGTTTCCAATTTTTGCAGACAAGGTGGATCCATAACAGAGCCATAATACTTTAAATGCTTGGAAAATGTTGTCGTAATTACAGATTTTTAAAGATTTATTAATTGGAATCTGCCCTTGCTCCATCCATCCACTTTTTACATCCCCGCTTTGCACGCAAGTTCTCTATGAGTTCAGGAAAGAAACACAGTTATTCCTCTCACTAGTTACATTTTCCAGATCCTCACTGGGAATGCCAAGGTAACCCTATCCAGAAGGGATCATTCCACCATGTCCTGGGTCCTCTGAGAGCTCTTGTCCTACAGGCTATTCTCTAAGGACAGCCAAAGGGAGGGAACCAGGACGCAGCATAATCAGATGTCCATACCATCGCTGCTGATGAGCAACTTCGTTCTTTTAGTTACTAACCAATTCTGATCATAAGTGAAAGTTAGAATGAAAATGGAAGCACCTTTTGGCTCAGCCTGTTTGTCATTACTTGTGAAGATGACTGTAAGATACTTTAAGTCCCCCATCTACCAAGACAGACTTTTCTCTGTTTCTACACTTCAAGATCCTGCCCATGAAGACCACAGAGTATCTGTTACAATGGTCAACCCTGACAGAGTCCACTATGCGTCGTAAAGCATCTTGATAAAGTTCCAAAGATGCCAAGGCAGCTTTTACTGTAGTTATACTGGAAAGACACAATGTTACAATAGCAGCTCTGGTACCTCATAGAATGCTTTGAGAAACATGGTCTTTGTCCTTCTCCAGAGCCACAAAATGCACATTGACTGGATGGTCAAACTTCCATGACCCTCTCAGCAACTTGGCAAGGCTGAACATCTGGACCTCAGTTTCCCACCATGGGTCAAAAATCATGCTACTCCTGCATCCAAAGTTCTACCATTAGTCAAAGCCTCCTTGCCATCACCCTTAAACGTGTTCCTGTATCTGTCATGTATCTTACGCTGTACTATCGGCATTCCTCTTCTGTCATTTTCAACAAATAAAATGTGCATATTTTGCAAGCAATTGAACATAAGAAAACACATGTTACATATAATTTAATAAATTTAAGAAAAATTTTCCATATCTGCAAAATGCTATATCATTTACAGAGTACTTCTGCATTTCTCATAGGTTTGTGTGGGGCATCATTGACTACTACTACAAGAATGACTCAGAAGTGCAGGAAGACTCTGAACTGCAGAAGTGGATTCATGACATTTTTCATCATGGATTCCTTGGCCAAACATCCTCAGGTGGGACTATAAAACAAGCCATCAAATTGAGTAAAAATAGTGTTTTATGTGGTCAAACTCATTTATCTCATGCAAGTATTAGATGCAATTTAAATGAGTTGCTAAAATAGAACCAGTTTTTCTTTTTATTAATTTTTCTGTTTTAATTTTCAGGAATTCCCGAGAGATTTTACACGAAGCCTGAGCTGGCCAAGTTTTGTACCATGGTGATCTTCACCGGGTCTGCCCAGCATGCTGCTGTGAACAATGCACAGGTAAACCTTTGTCATTGTTTTTATTTGTCCTTCTTAGATTGCACCAATGTAGATGTATTCAATAGCTTGCATGAATGGATGAATTCAAGCTCATTAGAGGGTTTACACAAAGTCAATAGTTAACTTTTTAATATATTTACAAAACACCACAAAAAATACCTTGGCTGATTGGTATTTTTGTGATTTTTACTTTGCCAACATTCATGAACTTAACCACGCTGTAAAAATATCAACTCTACCAATTTTAACTTTTGTGGGCAAGAGGAAAAGTCCTGTAAAAGTTAGGGAATCAAAGTTATTCATTGTATTTTTCCTTTGTGAATGTTTTTTTTGCACAAAACGTTCGCAGTGAGCTGTCCAATCACTGCTGAAATACTTCAGCCTGGATCTAAATTACAAGTTGACTTACCAACAGATAGAAACCGTGACTTTTAGAGTCAATAATGTGACTGACAATGAGCTGATTTAAAGTTAAATTCAGCTAATGTCTGTATCAATAACCCATTATTTTACTGTTTTATTCTCTGCAGTACGACTATGGTGGCTGGATGCCAAACTTCCCTTCCTCAATGAAACATCCACCACCCACTGAAAAGGGGAAATCATGTGAGAAGACACTTCTGGAGACATTGCCAGATGTGAATGCAACAGTTCGTATCATGGACCTCATGTGGCAGGTCTGCACGAAGACTACTGACTTTGTAAGTGGCAAAAACATCAAGCTTAGTTGTGACGGCTAACATGCTGCTAGTAAATATTCTACTTATATTTACCAGATTTAGACTATAATGCAAGGAGTAAATCTTTGCAGTTTTATAGAATAAAAACTAAATATTTCATCAATCTCATCAGATCCCTCTTGGCCAGTACCCCGAGGACCACTTCTGTGAGGAGATCCCCCTTTACTTGATGAACGAGTTTCGAAGAGAGCTGAAGGAGTTACACAAAGTCATCAAAGCCAGAAACGAGCAGCTGGAGGTCCCATACATATACCTGGATCCATACAACGTGGAATGTAGTGTGACTGTTTAGTTATGAGAGAGTGAAGCCTCATCCCTTTATTTTCACAAATACACAGTAGTAATTTAAACTGTAATCAGCGTTTGACAGTAAAATTAGGGATGCAAAATGAACTGGCCAAGTTGTTACTTCATGAATGTCCAGTTTTGTAAGCAAATAACAGTGTGACTGCGGCCATCACTTAAAAGCAGTGCTCTGTGTTTTTCAGTGTCTTGTTTGTGTCACATTTACTTTGCCCTAAAACTGAAAAGATTTATTTAGATTTAATTGTGATGGAAGAAAAATGAAAGCATTTCCTCATGTAAGCATTGAAAGTTCATATGGAAATGATTTAACATAGACACCATGGTCTCCGGGCTGTACGGTGGCATGGTGGTTAGCATCGCAGCCTTACAGGAAGAAGGTTGCTAGTTTAAGTCCCGCCAATTCCAATAGTGGCCTTCATGAGTGGAGTTTGCATGTTCTCTCTGGGTACTCCGGCTTTCTCCCACCGTCCAAAAACATACATGTTAGGTTAATTGGTCACTTTAAACTGGCCCTAGGAATGGTTGTCTGTCTCTCTGTGTTAGCCCTGCGAGAGACTGGCGACCTGTCCAGGTGTAACCTGCCTCTCGCCTGATAATAGCTGGGATAGCTACCCCCGTGACCCTGAACTGGATAAGCGGAACAGAAAATGAATGAACGAACTATGGTTTCCTGATTAAAAAAAGAAAACCCTCCAATGTGCCTGAATTACAACAGTTCTGCAAAGATAAGTGGGCCAAAATTCCTCCACAGCGCTGTTGAAGACTCATTGTCAGTTATCGCAAACGTTTGATTGCAGTTGTTGCTGCTAAGGGTGGCCCAACCAGTTATTAAGTTTAGGGGCCAATCACTTTTTCACACAGGGCCATGTGGATTTGGAAACACCCCCCCTAAAAATAAAAATCTCCATTTAAAAACTGTATTTTATGTTTACTTGTGTTATTTTTGTCTCACATTTAAATTTGTTTTATGATCAAATCAGGAAGGGAGCAAACACTTTTTCACACAACTGTATATGCATAAACTCTGACTTAATGATTCCAGTATAACACTATGGTGATTCAATTTATCTTTAATCTTCCTTGTCTTGGACCATCTATTAAATCAACATTGACCATTGACAGTTTCCATGTTGAACAATTGTTGGTTCTTTTTTTTTTTCACATTACTCATTTTTTATTCAGTTTCTAAATCTCTTGACCCATTATCAACTGATATGTGAACTAATGTAATAAATAAATAAATCTAATGACGCTTCAAGTAAGAGTGTTCTCTATATTTTGTCTGCTTAAAGAGATAGAACACCCACAGAATGATGTGCCTTCATTTTCTACTCACCATCATGCTGAGCAAGACTGTGGAGCACTTTTATTTAAAAACATATTTATTTCACATTTTGTTGATTTTCCTATGAACAAGCAACAAGAAGCCACATACAAAAAACCCCATTAAATAATGGCAATAAATGTGAAAATTAAAGAAGTCCATACAGTATATGAACACATATACATGTACTGTATTTATATACATACACACACAAAAGATAAAATAAATGAAAAATAGAAAGAGGAAGGACACAAAACAGAATATCGTTTATACATACACATCTGTACACATACAATTACATACAAATGTGCAAAGGTCCCAGGTGTCCAAAAACTAAATCTTCAGTTCAGCACATCATTCCAGCAATCTACATCATTCTTTTCAAGGAAATAAAACCCTCCAGATTTTCCAAAACTTGTCAAGCTATACCAAAGCTAAACTTTGTGGTATAGCTTATCTTTTCTAGAGCCAGGTAAAAAAAAGCATCCCTGTTAGCTATTGAGAGGTAGTACAAGGTTCTTCCTTTTTCCATGAACAGGCTAGACATCTTTTAACTTCCAGGAAACAGATATTGAGTAACAATTTTTCATTTTTGGAGGTTGCAAAGTTGGCCGGGTAAATATTCAGTAAACATAACTTTGGTATGAGAGGTACTTCTTTTCCAATAATTCTGCTGGCCAAGATCAACACTTTTTCCCAAAAAGAGAGGGCATTTCAATGAAACAAGGAGCCTTTTTGTTGCTTGCATTTAATACAAGTATCAGGAATATTTGGGTTAAAAAGCTGCAGCTTACTTGGGGTTATGTACTGTCTGGTTATCCATTTGTATTGTAGGCATTTAGAATTTGTATTCACAGTTTGAGCTGTAAGACAAGCTCTGGCTCATTCTTCTCCTGTTAGATTTTCTTACACATCGGATCTCATGATTGTAAGATGTTTTGTGATGACTCTTTGGATTTATTTACAAAAAAATTATGAAGAAAAAAGGACACCCGCTCCTTGGAGTCTGAAAATCTCAATGAAAAGTCTTCAATAGCAGAAAGGTGGGGGTTTCAACGTATTACACTGCCACCTGGCCAGTTCAAAACTTCTCAGTTGAAAATATTTAAAGAAGTGTTTAGAGGGTAGTCGGTACGTAACTTTAAGTTCTTCAAAAGATATGAAAGTATGACTGTCTTTACAGGTACAGTGGCCCTCATTTATCAAACGATCGTACGACCAAAATCTGTGCGTACGACCATTTCAACGCAAGACTCGGCATTTATCAATTTGGACATGAGCATAGGATACGATCACAGCAATTTTGATTAATAGCAGGTTAAAATTTGACATTGATGATGTAATCAGAGATCCAGAAGGCAGATTTATAATAGTCACATTAACTGTTCAGAATCTTAAGGTATGCATTGCAAATATATATGGACCAAACGTAGATGACCCATTATTCTTTGACTCATTTTTCTCTGCTTTGCATAACTACTCTGATAGGGCGGTATTATTGGGCGGAGACTTCAACATGGTATGTGATCCAGGTATGGACAGGCTCAGTACAGCAGGACATAACAAAATATGGCATTCATCGGATATCGTTAAGCAGTACATGAAGGATTTCGGCCTTTGTGATGCATGGCGATCTCATCACCCCACCACGAGACAATATACCTTCTTCTCCTCAGTTCATCATTCCTACTCTAGATTAGATTACTTCTTAACCAGCAGCTCACTGATGAGTGAAATCTCAGAAATAGAAATCCACCCAATAACCATCAGTGATCACGCACCAGTATCATTAACTCTGAGAAATAAAACTATTAAACCAGCAACTAGGAGTTGGAGATTTAATACATCATTACTGAAAGATCCTGAGTTTATCAGCTATTTTAAAAGAGAATGGTCCATTTATCTAGAGAACAACGATGTACCAGAAACTCCAGCATGTGTCCTTTGGGAAGCAGGTAAAGCAGTAATGCGAGGAAAAATAATTTCCTTCTCTTCCCATAAAAAAAAAAAGGAAGCTGCAAGAATCTCAGAATTAGAAGTTAGAATTAAATCACTAGAAGACGCCTACCAGGTCTCTCCGGAGGAACACATGCTGAATGATATAAGGAAATTCAAACTCGAGTTAAACAAAATAATAGACCAAAAAACACAATTCTTAGTTCAAAGACTTTGTCTAGAAAACTTCGACCATGGTAACAAGTCTGGCAAGCTTCTAGCTAATCAGTTAAAAATAAACAAGGAAAAAGCAACAATCTCCTCCGTTAAAGACTCAGAAGGAAGTATCAGCCATGATCCTGACCAGATAAATAACATTTTTAGAAACTTCTACAGAACACTATATAAATCACAAATAAACCCCACAGATGATGATATTAATCAATTTCTTAATAGTATCATTCTTCCAAAACTACAACAAGAAAATATTACGGTTTTAGATTCACCCCTCTCAATAAGTGAATTACATGACGCTCTGCAACATATGCCCAATAATAAAGCCCCAGGCCCAGATGGGTATCCGGTCGAATTTTACAAAGAGTTCTGGACAATTCTGGCTCCCACTTTTTATAGAATGATACTAGAAATAAAAAGAGAAACAGAAAATACCACCAAATATGAATTCAGCAAATATCACCGTATTATTAAAACCAGGTAAAGACCCGACACTTCCAGCTAGTTATCGGCCAATCTCATTAATAAATGTAGATCTTAAGATAATCAGCAAGCCTCGCTAAAAGGATAGAAAAAATAACTCCTCTGATAATCATCCTGATCATGGTTTTATTAAAGGTCGACATTCTTCTACTAACACACGCAGGCTGATTAATCTAATAGACTATGCTACCATTCATAATCTGGATCTACTATCATCTCGTTAGATGCAGAAAAAGCCTTCGATCGTGTTAACTGGAAATTCCTGTTTGCAACATTAAATAAATTTGGTTTTGGTCCTTATTTCATAGACTGGATAAAAATACTTTATAACAACCCTAATGCATGTGTGAGGACCAATGACCAAACTTCTCCAAGTTTCTGTTTACAGCGAGGCACCAGGCAGGGCTGCCCGCTCTCCCCTTCACTTTTTGCCATTTTCATTGAACCACTAGCAGCCGCTATAAGACAGGACAGAGATATTAAAGGGATCCCCGGCAAAAATCTAGAACAAAAATAAGTCTTTATGCAGACGCGTACTGCTTTTCCTCCAGAACTCATCAACATCTCTCTCCCAGACAACGCATGATCAATAAATTTTCAATGATATCTGAGTACTCTATTAACTGGACCAAGACTACAGTTTATCTGTTAATTGTACTTAAAAACATCCTAACACCACAATACAGTCTGGTAATATCAGATATTTAGGAATAAATATTTCTCCACAACTTTCAGAGTTAATAAAGTTAAATTATGTCCAGCTATTAAAGTCAATAGAGGAAGATCTCACGCGATGGAAGCACTTACCCATATCACCATGGGAGAGTTGCTACCATCAAAATGATGGTTCTACCGAAAATTAACTACTTGTTCTCAATGATACCCACCAAACCTTCCTCTAGTTGGTTTAAGTCATTGACTCTCACATTTCCAAATTTCTTTGGAAAAACAAGCCATCACGTATCAGTTTAAAAACCTTACAACAGGTAAAAGACCGGGAGGGTTAGACTCACCCAATTTCAATTTTATTTCCTAGCAAATAAGCTACAATTTATTTCCAAATGGCTGAAACCTACCCATCTAGATGAACCGTGGCTAGACACAGAACAAGCATTATGTGAGGATCTGGAGCTTGATTTGCCGTTCATCAGTTCAGCAGTAGATCTCATAAATGCTTTAAGGGTATCAACATCTGCTCTACTCTGAAAGCATGGTGGGAATTCCTGAAATTAACCAAGTCTTCTATTATTCCATGTAAACTCCACCCATCTGGAATAACCTGGATATTTTACAAAACAAGAAAATGATTAATTTTGTGCATTGGAAGGATAAAGGAGTTAAACAATTACAACATATCATTGAAAATGGAAAATTCCTGTCATTTAATACACTTACCTACAATACGGGATCAGTAGTACTAAATTCTTAGAATACCATCAACTTAAACTATATTAAGCAAAAAATATACCTCTAACCAACTGATCCTGCAGACTCCGGTCAGGGTAGCAGAATTCTGAATCTCTATCCCCAAACTACTGTCGAAAATATATAGATTATTATTAAAACTGGATGATTCAATTTCCTTCCAACCCGAAGTGGGAGGCTGACTTGTCCAGAACCCTTAACCAAAACACATGGACACAGATATGTTTAAACACGTTCCTAATGACTAAAAACTCAAATATGCAGTTGATACAATTCAAGGTTTTACACAGAGTACATTACACAGGACAGAGGATGTTCAAGATGGGTCTGTCACCTTCAAATATTTGTTTGCACTGCAATGAGAATACAACAGACAATTATCTTCACGCCTTGTGGTCTTGTCCACCGGTCAGAGGGTTTGGCTTGGGGTATGTGATGACCTGTCAACGTGGCTCAGGTGTAACTTTCCTGCAAGCCCCGCACTGTGTTTACTGGGGGACTTGGATGAGATCAACACGGTAACCAACTATGCACATATGATACTTACTGTATTATGTATTGCAAAAGAAAACTATCTTGGTAAACTGGAAATCAAAAATAATCTGAGCATTAGCCAGTTTAGGAATTTCTTAGTAGACCATATCAGTATTGAGACGATGTCTGCCTCCTCTAAGAACCAGTTAGAGAATTCCACTCCCTCTGGTCCCCTGTGATTAGCTCCATCACTTCGTTGGTGTAGGAGAGCCGCCTCGGCGATGTGGGGTTGGGTGCCGGCGAGTGCTTGATGGCTGTGGATCCCTGGCAGTTGACTTGGGGGGGGGGGGTCTGGGCTGCCTCGCCGCTGGGGCGGGGGCTGTATCCAGCCCGAGGGGGGCATGGGGGTCAGCGGTTGGGGCTGCTCTGCGGCGGTGGGCGGGTCGCTGGTGGGGCCCTGGCCGGTGGCTGTCGGCTGGCGCCGGGTGGCTGGGGTCGTCCGGGGGCGGGGGGGCGGGGGGTCCTGGGCCCGGTGCTCCGGGGGTGGCCCCTGCCTCCGGGGCCGGGGGGGACCCGGCTTGGCGCTGGGGGGGGGGCGGGCCGGCGGGACGTGCCTCCTCTGGATTTGGCTGGTCCTCACGACCTGGTGACGTCTAGTCACTGCGCCGGGGAGCCGGGGCGCCTCTGCTGTGTGCGTGCGGGTGTGTGTGCTGGTGGGGGTGTGTGTGTGGTGGGGCTGGGGGATGTATCGTTGTCGTGTCTGTGTCGGGATGTGGGCATCCGGGATGTTGGTGTCGCGGGGGCGGCTGTGTGGGGGGTGTGGATTTCCCCTGTGCTTGTCCTGCGTGTGGGGCTCTGGGGGTCGCGGACGGAGCTGCGCTTTCCGCCGGGGTGCTTGGTTTTCGGCGGACCCGTGGTCGTGTTGTGTCGTATCGATGTTGGGGTGTCTGGCGTGGCTGTCGGGGTGTGGGGTTTGGTCCATATCGTTCAGCTCTGAGTGTGTGGAGGTGGGGGGTTGCGGGGGTGGCCGAGTCTTTCCGCGCCGGGTGCCTGTCCCGCCCGGCCGCTGTGTCGTTTGGGGCTGGCCTGCCTGGTGGTCTCGTGGGGTGGTCTCGCGTGGTCCGGGGGCTGGGGGCGGTGGACTTGGGGCGTGGGGGGGGCTGGTGGCCCGTGGTCCCCGTCCTTGGTATGTGTGGGTGGGTGTGTGACTGGAGGGGGCGTGAATGCGGTTGTGTGTGTGTGTGGCTGCCTGTGGGGGTGTGTGGAGATGGGTGGGTGGGTGGGGGGATGGATGATGGGTGTTTGGGTGTGGGGGTGGTGGTGCATTGGTGGGGTTGTGTGTGTCGGGTTGGGGGCTTGGGTGGGGGAGCGGGGATGGTTCTGTGGGGGGATCGGATGCGGGGCGCTGGGTGGGTGGGGGGTGTGTGTGGGTGGGTGGGTGGGTGGGTGGTGGCTCTGGCGCGGCCTGGGTGGGGGTGCAGGCTTGGGTTTGGAGGGGGGGCATGGACACTGGGGGGCGGATGTGCGGGGACTAACTGGCTATGGCAGGAGGGGTGGGGGGGAGGATGGGATGAGGGAGTGTTGACGGGGGTAAAGTCGTTGGTTGTTTGAAGTAGGGTTTAGGGGTGATGCAATAGAGTGGGGGGAGGAAAGGGGGAAAAAAAAAAAAAAAAAATAGCAGCTCTGCGTGCCTCTTGGGGGGTTTGCGAGGGCCTGGGGATGCTGGGCCGGTGACTCTGGCCCCTCCGCCGGCCCTTCCGCTCCCGTCCCTTTTCCCCCTCCCTGGCCTGGCATGGTCGGGCGCCCCCAGGGGCCGAGGCTGGCCCCTCTGTGGTGAACGCCAGACGCCGGGCCGTGGGGGCGGCCATGCCTGCCCTTCTGCCCTGGGGGATCCCGGGAGGCAGGGGTACCTGAGGCCGTGCGGCTCTTTCTTCCAGGGGGGAATTCATATACCCCCCTGGTCTCCTCTCCCAGGACCTCCCCCCCCGCCCTCACCTCACACACACAAGTAGGGTTTTGGGGGGGGTGCGTGTCAAGCGGGCGTGGTGAGGGAGGGCACCAAAAAGTGCCTTTGCTGGCCACGTCTAGAGACAGCCTGCTCCCCAGTTTTAACCACGCTTAGACACCTAAACACATAAAATAACAACAGCTCACAACCACTCTGAGGGGGGGCCATATAGTGTGTGGAAGGAGGGGGGGGCCGGTTGGGGGGTCATGCCCCCTACGCGACCCCACTCCCGGCGTGACTTGGCACTGCCCCTTAGTTTTAACTGCAAACAACACACATCTTACACACACAGTCATGAGCGGGGGTGGGGGGGGGCAGGGTCCTTTCATACCCCCGGTCTCCCGGGGGCGCTGCTGGGGGAGGGGGGACAGTGGCTGCTTCACGCGCCAGTGGTTAAGGCTGGCTGCATTGCGGGGGATCTGCTGGCCTGGGGGGATGCCTGGCCTGCTGCGTCCGGGGGTGGGGGATGGGGGTGGTGGTGGGGGGGGACGTGTTGGGGGCTTGGAGCTCACGGTCTCCTTCCCCCGGCCCCGAGCTACCACTCAGGAGGCACGAGGGCATGGGCAAGGAGAGAGGGTGGGTGTGTAAGAATAATGAATGAGAGTGTGAAAGAGGAAATGTGGGAGGGAGGAACTTGGGCTGGAAGAGGGAGGAGATGTGGGTAAGTGGTTGGAGGAAAGGGGGGATGGAGGGATGGAGTGGCATGCTCGTGAGTGTCTAGTAGGGATGGTCATGAGGGGCTGAAGGAAGGAAGGGCGGGAGTGTGATAGGTCGAGAGGGATGGGCGGGGCTGGACATGTAAGGGGGGGACTGTATGGGGTATTGGGGGTGTAGGGAGGTGGGGGCGTATGTGTGTGGGGGGTAGGGGAGGGGTTGGTGCAGCTATGTGGGGGGAGTGCATGTGTGTGTTAGAGGGTATGAGGAGGTGGGGGTAGGTGTGGACGGTGGGGGGAGGAGGGTGTTGGGGGTGGAGGGGGGAGTGAGTGTGGGTGTGTAAGGTCGGAGAGCGGAGTGGGTGGGTGTATGTGTGTGTGTGTGTGGGGGGTACACGGAGGTGTTGGGTAGGGCTGGGCGGTGTGGGCGGAGGTTCGTATCTCGGTGTTCGTGCCGGGCATCTTGGTGTGGTGTGGTGGGTGTGGCTGCGGGTTGGTTGGGGGCCGGGCGCTTTGGTGGGGGGTGCAGTTTTGTTTGTGGCTTCCGGGGCTTTTTGTGCGGGGCGGGCGAGAGGGGGATCTGTATCTTGTATGTGGTTGCTCTTGCGGGTATTGATGTCTTGGGTGCCCGTGTCTCGATGCGGGGGCGGTGACAGTATATCTTTCAGCCCTAGGTGTTGGGGTAGGTGTGTGGGGAGTGTGTGTGTGAGCGTGGTGGGGGGTGGGGGGTGGTAGAGGTGGTGGCGCCCTGGTGTCAGGTGTGTGGGGCAGGGACGTTGGGGGGGGGGCTGGCCTGCCCTGGGGGGGCGTCGTTGGGGGGTCCGGTCCTCCTGGGTTTCGGGGTTGGGCCGCCCGGGTCCGGGGGGGGGGGTGGCTGCTCCTGGGCGCTTGGGCCCTGGGCCCGGCGCTGTCTCCGCTCCGGGGGGCGCCCGGCGCCTGGTGGGGCCGGCAGCTGCTGGTCTTGGTCCGCTGGGGGCCTGGGCCCCCAGACTGCAGGGGCTCCGGCTGGGGCCGCCTTTTGCCGCCCTTCGGGGGATGCATGTCCGCTCTTTGGGGGGGGTCGCTGGGATCTGGGCCTCTGGGTGGCTGCTGGGGGCCTGGGTCGTGAGCCTTGCGGGCTTTCTCCCCTTGCAGAGGCGGGGTTGCATCTGCATGACTGTATCACCACGGAGCACCCTTTATTATGCATGTTGACACTGTGCCTGCTTCCCATTGCGATGACTGGGCTGTACCTCTTCTCTACTTCCCATTGCGATGACTAGGTTGTGCCTCTTCTCTACTTCCCATTGCGATGACTAGGTTGTACCTCTTCTCTGCGTAGTTCTGCGTGTGTTTGTGTGTGTTTGTATGATTTTGTTTTCCAACAGAGACCTTGGTTGTTTAGGGATCGCGGTACAGATGTACCAGTGAACTGTGTAAGTGGATTCATGTTTTCTCTCCTCTCTCTCTTCCTCTTCCTTACTCCTTTCTCTCTGTTTCACTTTCTATCATTACCTCTGTTACTTTCATTTCTCCCTTGTCAGGCCCAGCAGTATGAAATGGAATGGTGTAATAGACAAATGTTTAAATAAAAAAATAAAATGAATAAACATGATATCAAGTGGAGCCTTATGTTCATAAAGCTCCGCTTGGTAAAGCAAAACTGTTCAACAGAATAAAGCAATCAGATTTCCATTCTGCTTGCTTCGATGCTGGACAGGACAAGTAAAAAGAAAAAAAAAAAAAAAAAAAAAAAGGATACGATCACATCTCACGACAGCTCTGAGTTCGTGTACGCAAGTTTAAGTCAGTGAGGGTTTGCAGGACAGCACAGCAGAACATGAAAATATTTATTGACTAAACCACAAACTGTCATTTAAACATTAGTATTCACATATCAGCACTAAGAATGAACCCATTTGCAAAGAAAAAGAAAAAAGTGAATGTAGAATGTATTCCCAAAATTACAAAAATAGCTGTGACTGAATTTGATACCTCCATTTAATTCAACAAATTACTAAAATCATTAACATATAGTTCTAGGAGACAAGTGTTTTGCACTCTGCATCTCCTCACCCCATTGGTATTCCTGCCACATAGGAGCGCAGGTAGGCATCAGTACGCACACACGCGCAAGTGCCCAGGTGGAGCGCTGCCTCGGGCTGCATGAAGGCAGGTGGGTATCGGACCCAGCGGGATGAGACATTGCTTTAGACTCGGAGAAAATTTACAATTCACTCCTGTCCTGTGCAGTGCTACACATCGCTCGGGCCGCTGGAGAGTTTTGATACGCAGTCAGAGGAAAAGATGAGCCGGGAGCCGCCCTGCAGCCCCCACTGGGCTATAAGGAGGAGACAGCAGCTGATCCCCGTCATTTCTAATAAGTAATCTATACTTTAAAGTTGTATAAGTGCTCAGTCAGTAGACTGTCCCTTAGCTTTGCAAATGCAAGTTATCTTTTTTTTGTCCCTGTCTGGGTCAGGCTCGGATCTGACCGGCATCCACCTGTCACCTGTTAGAGCGCAGCGGTTGGACTCATGGGGGGGACAGTGCCGGTGAAACATCTTTTGGTGTTAAGTTTCATATTGGACCACTTTTTCTTGACCCATTTGCTAAAGAATTGTGACGTTGCCATCGGATGTGGGCTATTATTAAATTTCATAACTAATAAAACGAACAAACCATATCAGCCAGGCCTTGATTGAGACTTTTATTAATATCTCAGCCAGAGTCGTTCACACCGGTGAGGCTGACTGATCCCCTTCCGTGCAGCGTTTTTGTGCACGTCTCTGACTTTAGTTTTTAAGCTGCCAAACACCTCTTGAATCTTTCCCACCTCACAAATGAGGAATTCTGTCTTGATCCCCCCAAAGTTTCTTTTTTTGGCAGAATCTCTCCTCTCCACGGTTCAACCTCGCTGGGTGAAGCCTCATCATTATGCAAATGTTTAAGGGCGCAACCGTGGGCGTGACATTTAAATGACGATGGATTTCAGCTGTGGAATTTATCAAGACTGTTTTGTTCGTACAACGAGATTGGACCAATACGAACATTTTAATAAATCACACGTGGGTCCAATCGTATGACCATTTTTTTGATCAGATGTGCGATCATTTCTACGATCATTTGATAAATGAGGGCCAGTGTAAAAAAAATCAAAGCTCAATGGCAAAAAAATGTGACACAAATCAAAACTGTGTTTCAAATTATTTGTAATCACTGCACTAGAATAACTGTTTTGTGTTTATTTTCTTAGAATAAGCCATTAATATTTACTTGTTGGGGGGGGGTGCATATATGGAGGCTGCCATATTTGTTCCACCATTTTTACTACAGTGTCCCTGAATGAACAAAACAATGTGTGAAGGGAGAACCCTCTGAACTTTAAAACTGCTGTACCAGCTTTGTTTAATGGGACTTAGAGCACTGTTTAGGATAAGTAATGCCTTAAAAGACATAAAAAGTAGTTACTCTTAGTCCAGTCATAGCTACACATGAGCCCACTGGATCCACTTACAGATGAAAACATCTTTATGTCTAGGAGAATTTTGACCACTAACGGCCACCATACATTCACAACAGTGCTTGGAATGTTAAGTCATTTGAAAAAAAACATCTTTTCATTCAAACACCCATCTTTACCACTAGATGTCAGTAATTCTTACATACTGTACCTTTAAAGAGGTCAGCTATCTTAGCTACACCTCGAGATGCACAAATTTTAAACCCGCTGTCATATCTTCCAGGCTGAAACTCGTCATATATATATATATATATATATATATATATATATATATATATATATACCAACTGGTGCAATGACTTGCTTCTCATTTCCTAAACAACCATGTCGAAAGACACATCCCGTGGTCATGGAAAAGATGTTAGTCTGTTTGAGAAGGGTCAAATCATTGGCATACATCAAGCAGAGAAAACATCTAAAGAGATTGCAGAAACTACTAAAATTGGGTTAAGAGCTGTCCAACGCATTATTAAAAACTGGAAGGATAGTGGGGACCCATCATCTTCAAGGAAGGAATGTGGCCGGAAAAAAATCCTGAATGATCGTGATCGGCGATCACTTAAATGTGTGGTGAGATCAAATCGAAGAAAAACAACAGTAGAACTCAGGGCTATGTTTAATACTGAAAGTAAGAGCATTTCCACACGCACAATAATATTATAAAAAGATGGTGATGGGCAAATCAGAGGGGTTGATAGTTACGTCAAGAGAGGCAGGTGAAGTGATGCACCCATCATGTCTAGTGCCTACTGTACAAGCCTGTGGGGGCGGTGTTATGATCTGGGGTTGCTGCAGTTGCTCAGGTCCAGGTTCAGCAACAGTATGTGCTCAAAGAATAAGGTCAACTGATACCTGAATGAGCAGGTTATTCCATCAATGGATGTTTCTTCCCTGATGGCACAGGCATATTCCAAGATGACTAGGGATGGGTACCTTTCACATTTGAATCGATACGGTATCAACTTTCGGTACTGGTACCAAATGGTACCAGTTTTCGGTACTTTTATGTCTGTTTATATGGCAATAACAGATTTATTTCCCATTCTCAACATAGAATTTTTTTTAATAATATATTAAAGCAAAATCCAGCTGTTTCTCTATGATGTCAGAGCGTCTGGTAACAGAGGGAAACTTAATGGCAAGGCAAGTTTTTTTATACAGCACATTTAATGTAGCCTACAGGAAAATTCAACGTGCTTTAGATATAAACCAAGCATTGCAGCGGGGTGTAAAAGGGAAAATGATTAAGAACAAAAAAGTAGAAGTATGATTTTAAAATGATAAACATTAAAAATATTTAAGAATTAAAAAGAAAGAGCATAGAGCCGTGCAGATTTGAACTTTAGAGTAAAATCTATGTGACTGCAGCTGAGAACAAGTGTTTCAGCTGATCTGAGACTTTCTAGGAGTTTGTCCCAGTCGAAATAATAATAATTAACAGAATAATTTAATGAGAAAAAAGACGGAATATTCTTCGACACTAAACTGATTTTGTGGCGCATTTTGCGCAGGTCTGGAGGCTGTAATCCTGCTGCAGGGATCAGGTTACTAACTTGATGCAGACAGTTTCTGCCGTGCTGGTTCAACCATACAAGCTGTTTCAGAGAGACGCAGACTCTTATTTATCAGATGGCAGTATGGTGGCTGGTGCACACGCGTGCGGAAGAATTTAATAAAGATGTGGGATGCGACAGAGGGAGGGAGGGAGAGACGTGACATGCGCGTCGCCCCAGAACTGTTTACTGTCTTGGTTGATGGTAAACTCAGTAAATATTCACATCGTATTAAGTTCTTGAACGGCAGTTTGTGAACCCTGCTGGTTATTATCTGCCCCTGATTACATCTGTTCAGCCGCCGAGGCGCTGACGGACTTCTCCCTCTTTAATTCTGCAGGCTGCGGACGCGTCGGGAATGGAACTTTGAAAATAATATTGTGTTAAATCAGCTGCTTCCTCAGATCAGACGTGTTCCCGCCGCTGGCATCACAAATAATGCAGCGAACTTGATGTTTTAGAGAAGAGAAGCCAGGAAAGCTTCTGACTGAACACGCGGCCGCTGCTGCTGAGGTCATGCTGTGATGCAACGTTCACATGCGGCACAGAAATAACAAACTCTTCCACTACCTCACATTAAAAAGGATGCATTTAGGTACCGAAACATGGTACCGTTTGATTTTACGTGAATCGGTACCCGGTAGTACAGACGGAGTACCAATAAAAGTACCAATTTTGGTACCCATCTCCAAAGATGACAATGCCAGGATTCCATCGGGCTCAAATTGTGAAAGCCTGGTTCAGGGAGCATGACACATCATTTTCATACATGGGTTGGCCACCACAGAGTCCAGACCTCAACCCCATTGAGGATCTTTGGGATGTGCTAGAGAGAGCTTTGCGCAGCGGTCAGACTCTACCATCATCAATGCAAGATCTTGGTGAAAAATTAATGCAACACTGGATGGAAATAAATCTTTTGACATTGCAGAAGTTTATCGAAACAATGCCACAGCGAATGCGTGCCGTAATCAAAGCGAAAGGTGGTCCAACAAAGTATTAGAGTGAATGACCTTTTTTTTTTGGGTAGCGACTTTTTTTTTTGGCCAGGCAGTGTATATATATAGGCTATAGTTATAAATATAGTTGTATAAATTCAATGGAACATTAATTGAGTGAGATTCTATTGAAACCCAAGCAGGGGGATGATCCTTCACAAAATAAAATATTCCTGCTGCGATTTGGGCTGCCCAGTAATACCACCAAAGATTTGGTAGCAGATATAACAATGCAAGCCTGAGCCTGGGACACCTGTTGTTTCAAATAAAGGAAAACAAGAGCTTTTCAAGTGACCAGAAAAAAGAGAGTGGGGGACCAAGTGGAATAGACTGGAAAAGATACAAATATTTAGGTAAAAGTGACATTTTCAAAACAGTGATGCACCCGATCATAGACATTGGTAATCTTGTCCACCTGATTATGAGCTCTGTAACTCCATCTGTTAAAGCATTGTAGTTCATTTGGATAATTTTGTCAATTGTACCCGTACCAAAAAGTAATATATGCGAGTATGCTTTAAGTATACTAATTTTAAACTTTAAATATGACAGTATACTTTCAGTTTACTATTTATGTACTTATCAGAAATATACTTAACAAAGTTTACTTGGCATTTACTTATTAATATTCTAGAAGTTTAACATATTTAGCCTATACTTACATTTAAACTTTTGAACACTATACTTTATACACACTATAGTATACTACTATATAGTATACTTATACACTATAGTAGTACATTTATAGTACATTTTCAAACATACTGGTTCCTTTGATACTCAGAGTTTAAATGTTACTGGACCATTTGGTGGAGTAAAATAAAACACCTAAATCTATTTTTGACATAAATTTTGGAATATTTTTTTTTACTCAGCATTAAAGGTGGAGTGGAAGTATAATAAGGCAATTTTCAGTGTATTTGTAAATGTATTTCTAAACACTAAACAATGGACTATAAGTGTATTTTCAGTAAACTCATAGCAACCCTAAAAGGTTACTTTCTGTATACTTTAAAGTCTACTTTCTCACACTAAAAGGATATTGAGAAGTTTACTTCTAGAAAACTAACAGTATACATAGAAGAATACTTTTATTGTACCTAAAAGTGTACTTTGTAAGAGTAAAAGTAAGCTTAAAGTTTTAGTATGGGTGAGCAAGGTCCTTAACCATCAACTTTTAAATACTAATGGGTTCAAGGGAAGAGAAGCAGGTGGAAACGTTATTTTTGGTATTTAGCGCTTCATCACCCATTAGTATTTTAAAAAATGGACATGCATGTTTGTTTTTTTTTAAATTCCTGCCTTTAAAATTAGGGCTCTGCATTTCACTAAACGGCAGCACCGCAGCCTCACAGTAAGAAGGTTGCTGGTTCGACTCCCGGCTGGGGAGGGGTTCGAACAATTCAACTGTGACCTTCCTGTGTGGAGTTTGCATGTTCTCCCGTGTTGCGTGGGTTCTCTCCGGGTACTCCGGCTTCCTCCCACCATCAAAGACATGATGTTAGGTTATTGATACGAAGATACTAAATTGCCCCTAGGTATGAGTGTGAGAGTGAATGGTTGTCTGTCTTTCAGTGTTGGCCCTGCGACAGACTGGCGACCTGTCCAGGGTGTACCCCGCCTCTCGCCTGATAATAGCTGGGATAGGCTCCAGCAACCCCCGCGACCCTGAACTGGATCAGCGGTACAGAAAATGATGATGATGATAACATTTCACCAAACTCTATAAGTATCAGATATCAGTGGAATGCTATTGGCCACTCTGGGAACAGTTGGTGGAGGTTAAGGACCTTGCTCAGGAGTCCACAGTGGTTCACCTGAGTGGCGTGACGGGGACTTGAGCCTGAGTCCTCTGCGCCAAAGCCCGCGACATTACCACAAGGCTCTCACCCATAACACAATAATTTTTTGATGTGGCTGAAGCCCCCATCCCATCTGTCGCACTCGTACAAATTCAATTTTCACACACACAGAAAAATAAAACACAACTATGAAACTGATCTACATGTTTGCAAATAATATTTCTGCAGACAAAGGTTTCTCACACAACCACAAAATGATTCTGTGGGTTCATATCTTTTTTTTACAAGCACGACTTGTTTTATACAACTTCAAAACATTATTTGACATGAAAAATCTTTTTTACACACAAGTTGTCTCTGGCATGATTTTGATCCCATACGCCAGTAATTGTGGGATCCTGGGGAAGTTGAAAAGTTTGTTAAAATTGCTGGATGATTTTGATCCCATACATGTTTGTGTTGACACGGAATGCTGCTTTCTTTTCCAGTGGAGGAAAGTGGCGTCTCATTCTCATTTCACTCTCACCTCCAATAGTAAGCTGGGTGTGACTTATTGGGAGGACACTGATGTTAGGGGTGTGTGTAGGGGGGGTTTGGGATTGGGCAAAGTGTGTCGATCTTTTTGGCGTGGTTGAAGATAAGAAAGAAGTTGGAGGGGATTAACACAGATCCGAGTGAAAGGAAAGCATGCCAGCCACTCCACTTGAATACAATTGAAAGTGAGCGATGACTTTTAACGAAATAGACGGCATTCTGCCATGTCATGTTATTTTGTTTAATATGTTGACTGTTGTGATCGTGATAATTATGTTTTGAGTGCAGGGCTTATGGAACTCCACAGAGGTGATATGGAACTGGAATTGTTAATTGAGGAAGAGGAGCTTCTTCCGTGTTCAGGTTGGCGACTTTCTTAATACAGATAATCTTCAAATAATCCCCGTCATGGGCAGGTGATGAGGGGAACATAAATCAGTGGGAAAGCTGATAATACTGCCGATTTCTGTGGCCAGTATGTCAGAGGATCTTTCTTTTTCTTCTTTCAGCTCGGATAATATGTCAACTTCAGTCTCGCGACCTCTGAATGTTCTTGTGCGGATGTGAAACACAGACTGACACATCAGGTCATTTGCACAAACCGAGGCTTTGTTTTGCGTTGGTCACGTGATTCCTATGCTGATGACACAAGCTCTGATACAAAGCTTAATAAGGAACGCCCCCTTTCTCGATCACGCTTCGGAGTCTCGGGTTCATCGGACATATCACTACTGGGGGATCAACGCCAGCCAAGTATCCTCTGAAACCGACTGAGACGTCCAGATGCTGGAGCAGCGTGGTGATTGGCATTGAGACTGAGGGATCAATGCTAGCTAAGTATTCTCTGAAGGGACATGCGTCAGCCTGGTGGTGGAGTGTAAAGTTTTCTACCGCTGTGTTGCTTGAGATGCTTACCTCCCTTTCCTGAGCCGACTGATTTTTAACTGGCTGGCGAGTTTGCTGTGGATTGTAGTGATGTGTCCTTTTAATTGCATGTTTCATTTTTTGGTGTGTGTTTTACGGGGTTTGTGGGAGAAGTGGGAGAGGCCTGTGTCCCCTTGGGGGGTATTTAGAACTGTTAATTCTGGTGGCATTTATGAATAAAGTTGTTGGCCTAAGCGTCCCAGTGGTGTCTATTGCCCGGGAGGATCTTGGGGATGGGGCCTCAGCTCCAGTTGGTGGCTGGTATCCTGTCTGGCATGACATTCATCACACTATGGAAGCCGCAGCAGACAAGATCGTGCTTTCTTTGTTTTAGATCAGTAGCCAACCCCTCTTGTGTTTGTCTCTGTTTGTCTGCGCACATTGCAGAAGTGCGATGTTCTACTGTTCTACTTCAAAATATTTTAAAAGTCATGTGCAAATACTTGCATGGATTTATTTTTATTTTGGTAAAAAACGCAGAGATCCCACTATGGAACTACTGGAGAACAGCCAACAGTCTCAAAAGTAGAGGTGGAACATTTTATTTTAAACTAGAAGGGCACTCAGAGCGCAGACCTCCGCTCTCACGTCAATCAGTCCAGTACTTTTTTCGTAAAGTTGCAGACAGACAGACCAACGAAAAAATAAAAGAAGAAAAAAGGAGAAAAAGGAGAGGTAAATAAAACCATGTCAGTAGTAAGAACAGTTGTGGCCATTTAAAACACTCGTTTACACCACAGTTGAAAAATCCAAAAGAGACTTCTTGGCTAGAATGAAGTGTCTGCAAAAGCCACAATTCACTGCAGTTTATCATCACATTCCAAGCTCTGTCTGCATCACACCTGAGTACCAGAGATGCTTCTCTTTATAAAAACACACTTGTGACTTTTCCCTAACTACTCGTATTGGTACTTGGTATCGGCTAGTACTCAAATGTCAGTATTCATACTTGTACATGGTTGGGAAAAAATTGGTATCTGGACATCCGATACTACATAATGACTCGATGGATTATTTTATTGTCACACATTCAGCAACTACATGTGACGGTAGCTGAAGCCTAATTTTCATTTTGATGAGGCTACAACCCCAGCTAATTCGTCTCTGCCAATCACATGACATTTGTTGCTAAGACGTCATTTTGTGTGGAAAAAAAAGTCTTTGGCTGGGCCCTAATTAAACAAGTGTGGAAATGAACGCACATCTGATCGTAAATGTGATCTTATGATTGGATCCACGCGATTTATTAAAGCAATAAGCTCTCATCAATTCGGGCTATCTGGGCTTGTTAATGTTACTTCCATTAATAGTGCTGTAAGAATAATGTTTATTGTTTGGAGAAACGGTGGTGTGCGTTTGGCGGCAGGTGTTTTTGTGCAGACATATGTCGGCTGCTTTGCAAATGCGAGTCAACATGTCTGCGGTGTCCTGTCCAACCCCTCATCCAGGTTCAGGACACTCACAATATCAAAAGTCACCACAAAGGCTACAAAAGTCTAAAAACTAACGCAATTCAATGAGCGGATTATCGTCTGTTTTACCACGGGCTTGGAACGCAGCTCAGCCAATCACAATTAAGAGTGAGAAACACCCGATTTATAAAAAATGGGTGAAGCAGTTTCTATGATTTTTATTATTTTTATGATTGGATCCACGTGTGATTTATGAAGTGTTCGTATCTGACCAATCTCATGGTACGAACAACAATCTACATCTGAAATCCATCGTCATCAAGCTGTCTCTACCCTGAAGCAGCAGCGCACTGACAGGTGGAAGCTGGTCGGATCTGAGCCTGACCCAGACAGGAACAGAGAATGAGATAACTTGCATTAGCTAAGAAACATAGCCTTTCAGATTTCCTATTTTCTTGAATTTAATAAACACAAAAATGACTCCATATTATGGTTGCATATTATTTTTTATAAAGTTGCTTTTAATCATGCTCTTATCTCCCCTGCTTGCCCTACTTGTCTTTGATCAATGTAGCCAGGGCAGGCTGCACTTGTTCTTGAAGTTCTTGGCAAAGATTTCTCCAAGACAAGGCAAGTTTATTTGTATAGTAAGTAAGCCTGAACATCAGTATTAGTTTTATTTAGGGGGTAAAAAATTTACCGGCCTGTAATAACCTGTCTACCAGTGAAATCATGCTCAGCTAGTCAGCCTCACGCAAGTTTAGTGCTCGCTGTTAAAGTTATGTCATGTAAACATCTATGAAACTTTATAAATCACACATTAAATAACACTGGTATAGATTACAGCAGGTATTGTGATGCAGTGGTAGAAATAATCCCGGTGTGACTAGTACTATCCTGTCTAACCAGAGTATTTAAACAGGTGACGTCACAGACAGAATAACTGCATCATCTCTAACTTCAGCAAAATGTTTCTCATATTTCATAAAATCTCATCTACTTTCATTCCCATCAACACAATACTGATTTTACACTTGAGTACAGACTCCAATATGTTGAGTATACAGTCCTGACACACTCAGAGCTAGCAGTGACTGGCCAGTGATAACTGGAGGTGTGATGTATGATCATGTAAATCAGACATAAATGATGTCCTAGTGATTTGTGTAAAATGAGACCATGTTTGTTTTCTTTCTACCAGGATCAGAGCTCTGCATCGCCTGCTTGTCTGACTTCTCTGAAGGCTGGGAAGAGTTTAAAAAAGTGTCCTCTGGAGGATCTGAGGGAGAAGAAACTCATAAATGAAGGAGATCGGAGTTAGATTTTTTTATATATATATATATATATATATATATATATATTTTACAAACAATTTATATTGTGGTTTATTTTACTGAAATTATTGTGTTAGTGTGTTTGTGTAATACAATGTGTATATATTGTACATATGTAGATACTCATTTTACCACGCTGCTTCTCAGGAAGTGATTCCTGCCAGTGGCCATCAAACAGTACAATTCATCTCTCTGGTAGTCATTTCATTATTTACTTACAGTATTTGGAATCATGTTATGTGCAATAACCTGGTCATGTGCAATAATAATAAGTATTGAGGAGCACTGTAAATACTGCCTGTTGTATATACTGAGATTTGATCTCATTTTTATCATTATATATTGGTATTATTATATGTTATTTCTTGTATAATGTTGATATAGAAAGGGTTGCAATTTTACTTTTTAATTTGACTTCATTTTATTTTTACTTTTGCACTATATTTATATTTTAACTAGTCTTACTATCTCTACATCTGTAAGGGAGCAAAGCAGAAAAAGAATTTCCTACCAGAGATAATGAAGTAATTCTTATTCTGATATTGTTACAGGTGTAATTAAACATTTTGAATATTTAATAATTCTTTTCTGTCATTAATGTGTTGGACAGGTAAGTAATTAGGACTCATCTTAAGTTTTATTTGTGGATGTTATAATAGTAGAAAAATGAGGTTATATATTTATGTATATTTGCATTGTTACTGTTATTAAGTGTAGAAGTATTATCAGTGTGGGGTGGTGTTTAGCTCAGTTGGTTGAGCAGCCACCCCATGAAGAGAGGCTACAGTTCCTCAGCGCAGTTGGCCCCGGTTCAATTCCTGGTCCAGGTCCCTTTGCTGCATGTCTCTCCCCACTCTCTCTGCCCCCTTCCTGTCGCTATACACTGTCATATAAAGGCCACTAGAGCCCAAAAAATCCTTTAAAAAAAAAAAAAAGAAGTATTATCAGTGTAAAGATGATAATCATGGGAGTATCAGTGTTGTATTTAGTATTACATTATACTTGTACTATACTTTATTATTGTTATATATGTGATAGAATATTATACTTTATTAAGTAGTATTATGACAATTGCTAGCAGTAGTGGTGGTAGAAATAGTAGTATTAACAGTAATTGACTATTAGTCGTACTGTACAAGCTAAGTTATTAAATAGTATCGATTTGCTAACAAGTCGGCATAAAATATGTTTGTACTCCTCACCCATTTTAATATGTGTAAATTGAATGTTAATATGTTTTCTATTTTTGTTTTTCTCATATGTTTAGGTCATTCCATTGATGTATGATTTTTGTTTTGTTTTACATGTCCGAAATACATGCTCAAACACCAGAATAGCTGTATTGTTAATGGTGATTCTTAAAATCTTTAATAAAGTCAAACAGACCAGTATGGTCTCTCTGCCGAGGATGCAGACATCATGTAGCCTGAAAAAGGATACATTATATAACAGTTAAGCCCACCATCTGCACGCAACTTACAAAAATATGTATTTTCTATGTAACTAGAATCCTATATCCCAGCAGTATGTCTAAGTTTAGCAACAGAGGAAAATCAATTAATAATCCGTTGAGTTCTGCTCGTTTGTCTCGCTAATGAACAGGTGAGTGAACGGAGCTGGCGACCGGTCCAAGATGGCGGCCCCGCGGCTCGTCAGCTCGGCAGCAGCGGTCAATGCTGCTTCTAGTCTTTATTATTTCTATGGGTGCGCCTGCAGCTGGCACAAAGAGGGCGTTAGACTGAATATTATTTTCTTTTATCTCCAGACACACTGCGGGTCGTCCAGGTTTGGGGAAATGGTTGGGAAAGAAGCCGGATAAATCCAGATAAAAACAGTTATAGGTACACCTCCAATCTTATCTGAGAACTTTTATTGCAAAAGTGGCTATATTTAGTTTCCTTTCAATATTTACATGAGTTTGTAAAGTGTATGAAACATTTTGGCAGATGTTTAATTCATGATTGTGTTTTTTAAAAATTACTCAGAGATACAACAGCGCACAGCAATTTCACCTACAAATCGCAGCAATACTTAAACCCTATTTCAGTGTTTATTATTATGATAAACGCAGCAAAAGTTTCGGCCTATCAGAAATATTTTCTTTTTTTATCTTAATAAAGAGAACTATTAATCTAATAACAAGCAGTTTGTCTCACATGCACAGCAGGTCAGCGACGGGAGGGGGAGAAATGAAAAGCGGCTGCTGCGTTCAAGTGTTGCAATTTAAATTGGTTGAACACAAACTCTTCACACATCTCTCTAATCACCTGTTTTATTCATTTATTTATTTATTCATTTATTTTTAAAAAAGGAGACCCCAAGCCCGGCCGGGCCCGGGGTGATGATATGGTCACTGGCCCGAAGCCTGGCCATCCGGCTTGGGGCTCCAGAGCGGGGCTTTCTTTAGAGGGTTTGGAGGGAAAACTGTGTTTCATCCTTTGGCATTTTACTAGACTGTGTTGTGGCAGTTGTGGAGGATGTGACATCCACATTCTCTGATTTGTAAAACAATAGGGACAGGATAGCGCAAATAACCATGGTAGTTGGGGGTGGGGGGTGACTGGTGGGTGGGGTGATGGTGTCAGGGGAAATCTGAAAATCCTTGGGATTGCTAGTGTTAATGGCCAAAATTCTCCCAGACATAAAGATGTTTTCATCTGTGAGTGGATCCAGGGGTCTCAGGTGTAGCTATAACTGTACTGTGAGTAACTACTTCTTATGTCTTTCTCATCCCAAACAGTCTCTAGCTCCCATTTCAGTTCAGAGGGTTCTTACTTCACACACATTGTTTTGTCCATTCAGACACCATGGTAAAAATAATGGAACAAATATGGCAGCCTCCGTGTGTGCACCGCCCAGCAACTAGATATAAATAGGCTTGTTCGACTTTGGCTATCTGCAGTGCAACTCGGCTGGAAGTTAGGGATTGTGGTCCTGGAGTGTTGCATGCCGGTTAGAAACTTTGTCCGACTTCAGACTGCGCCTGCACTGCACCGGAAAACGTGACCACACCACATGATCATCAAACATCGCGGGAGCCGTCCGACTGCAGTCAGATCATGCAGTTACACCTCAGCAACTGCAGCTTCTGGACCTGCCTCTGCCGCCGACGGAACCTGGTTCTGATTGGTTTAACCTCTCACTAGCTGGGTTTCCATTACACCTGGAATTGCGCAAAACCTAAATATTGCAATTAAAAACCGTGAATGGAAACATGGGGGGGGGGGGGGGGGGGCGCACCTAAGCTGCGGTAGAAGGAGGAGGGAGGGAGAGAGGGGAGTAGAGAGACGTTTCTGCTCTACATGTCTGCCAAATGTTATGTTGTGAAACAAACTTGTTGTGGCTTATTCAGCTAGTAAAGGGGAGAGCGGGGTAATGTGACACAGTTTTTACATTTGCCCCCCTCTTGCCAAGACAAAATGATATATCAATAAAATTTTCACTTTTCACTTTACCCCAGCCTCGGGGTAAAGTGAGACAAACACGAACAATCAGTGAGGTAAAGTGAACCAGTTAGTGGGTAAGCTGATCCTCTTACATTTTCCACTTTAAAACTACCATAACAACCCATTTTTAACAGTTACAGCTGGACTGATAACCGCACGTTCCAAAACTACTCTCAGAAAGGTAACAGATTCATGGGGATTGGTCAAATAGGCAAATTTTTCAAACACTTGAAATTTATCTAAAGCAGGGCTGCCATGATAAATCGATCAATCAACTAATCATCGACTATCAAAATAATTGGTGACTAATTTTATAATCGACAGATCATTTAATGTTTATAAGCTTTGTTTTTCCTCTAAAAATTGCCACTGTATCTTCTGCTGCCTCGTTTTTCTGTCTGGTCAGCTTCTAGAATTGTATATTGACATAAATGAACATACACACTACCAGAGAAGCTTGAACCTATTTTTCCATCAGATTTAATGAGAACGTTTCCAAACTTTTGACTGGTTCTGTACATATGCTACAACTTTTGTACCATCCGATTAGTCAACGAATCGCCAAAATAATCGGTGACTATTCACATTCACAGTGTGGGGCCAGGACAAAGGACAATCAGAACCAGCTCGTACGCAGCCTCTGGGTCAGAGCATGGAACCATCAGAACCTGTTAGAAGAGCCTGGGACTCTAAAACAAAACATATGTAACGTAATATTACACAAAAACATGTTTAAGACTAAACTAAACTGGTGCTTTGTGCTTCAAGACAGTGTCTCACTTTACCCCACAGCCACTTTTTTAGAAAAAACAACATATCTTGCAATTCCGGCTAATCTTTAACCAGCATCAAGTACATGGTTTTACATGTTAGAGGTTCATCAACATGCTTGATATAAGTTTTTCTACCTGAATCAATTTGCTTTGACACAACAGCTGATAAAGTTCATGGCAAGAAAATTTACTTTTACATGCAAAAAACACATTTTTGTGAAAAAAACATGCTTAACACAGCACTAGCACAACTTCTCCTTCCTGGTAAGTGGGTAATGGGAGGAGCTTGAAAACATACCGGTCACCTGACCACAATTGTGTTTATTTGCTGAGAAATAGCGGGTGTCTCACATTACCCAATGTCTCACATTACCCCGCTATCCCCTACAAAAGCCTTCATAGATTCTTGATCATGTGTTTTTGAGGGAAGCGGAGCGTTCATGTTTTTAGCTGCTGTACAAACATCACAAAATACCTTGTTTTTTGTGCTTCAGAAACTATCCATGGGAATTTAATTTTCCAGCTAGCTTGATACATCCTTCCCTTTTTCGACCATCTTTTTCAGAACGGCTGTCTTTTTTTCAGTATTGCTACAACCTGACTGGGTACAGCTGGGAGCATTTCTCGAACTGGAGGTTGCACTTGAAGGAACGGAGGAATCACTTGATGGTTTAGGGTTTCTGATCACAAATTTGTCCTTTTTTTAAGCTTAATTTGTAGCCTCTATTGTAAAAGTTGGCCTCCACCCGTGAACGTCACCTAAGCAGGAAAACTGACGTTACTCTCCGGAGCATGCGCAGACAGCCTCCCATAAGTCCCGTGGGTGCTCGGCATTGTCCGTGGGTGCTTGGGCCCCGAAGCACCCACGGAATCGGCGCCTATGAGCTGCAGCATTCTGGATCAGCTGGAGACTTTTCAAGGCATATTTGGGGCAGCCCAATAAGGAATTACAGTAGTCCAATCTGGAAGTAACAAAACCATGGACTAGTTTTTCTGCATCGTCCTGAGAGAGGATGTCCCTAATTTTAGCAATATTACGTAGGTGGAAGAAGGCGGTTCAAGAAACCTGTTTTAAATTGGAGTTGCAAGACAAGTCCTGCCAAAATATTACTCCAAGATTCTTCACTGTGGTGCTGGAAGCCAAATTAATGCCACCCAGACCAATTATAAGACCAGATAATTTAGTCCAGAGTTTCTCAGGCCCAAAGACTATAACCTCGGTCTTGTCTAAATTTAGTAGCAGAAAGTTCAGTGTCATCCAGGTCTTTATGTCACTAAGGCATTTTTGTAATCTAACAAACTGATTGGTTTCATCAGCCTTCACAGATAAGTATATCTGAGTGTCGTCTGCATAACAATGAAAGTTTATGCATGTCGTGTGTTTGAAGGGTGGAGGAATGCCGGAGACCGGGCTCTGGTCTTGGGGGGAGGACCACACATTCACAACCAATCACTCCTTCACTGCAAAAACTCAAATCTAATCAAGTATATTTTTCTCATTTCTTATCAAAATATCTCATCACACTCAAGACAAAATTACCTAAAGAGAAGAATTTAAGGGGAAAAAGGGAATTTTTTAAAAAAATAGGAGAACGGGGGTTTTTGAATTCCCCCCCGCCCCTCCCCCCCCCCCCCCCTTTTGCCCTATCCTGTCCCTTTTGTTTTACAAATCAGAGAATGTGGATTTCACAGCCTTTTCTTTTTTTCAGGTGAAAAAGAGAAGAGGCTGTGAAATCCCTCTGGGCCTCTGGTAAGCAAGTTCATTACACCTGCTTATCCTTTTCACATACAGAAGCTTTTATGTTATTTCAAATGCATAACATTTTTATTCACAGAAGTTACTTTACTACATATATATATATATATATATATATATATATATATATATATTTTTTTCATATATGTTAGTTGTGTTGTTGAGTCATGCTAGATTCAATATTCAGTATTGGTCTTTTGTTTGAATTTTTCTTTTCTCTAGTGTAATTGCCTCCGGTTCAAGTGGGATAATAGTGAAGTATCTATGTGCAAATTATTTCTTCTGTTTATATTTTTCACTTTTTCATTGCACTATACCTGCTGGTATTATTATTATGACTTTATTTATGTTTTTGTATGGATGTAGCTGCTGCAGTCAAATATTAATCTGGATGAACAAAGTATCCATCTATCTGCCTTCCTGTCTTTTTCATTTGATTACTACTGCAATAACTGTAAAACTCCAGTTTATAGGCCACATTGTGATTTTCAGATTATTTTATATTTCTTTTTCACACTGGACTAAAAACATCTGAATAAAACATTGAGTCATTGAGTGAATAAGTTGTAAAAAAAAAAAAAAACAGCATTTATTTGACAGTTATTTGATCATGGTGAACTGAAATATTTGAATAACACATTGAGTGAATAAGTTGTTAAAAAGAAAAAGGATTTGTTTGACAGTTATTTTACCACACTAAAAATATCTGAATAAAAAATTGAGCCATTGAGTGAATCAGTTGCTGGCATGATGATAGCAGAAAATCCGAATAAGTCCAGGTCTGGGTTATGTGGTTCCAAGATAAAGCTGTTGAGTCAGTGAAAGGATGAAAACTGGAACTCTATGAATGGCTTCTGAGTGTGAGGCAGCACCAGAAACATCCAAGTATAAGCATCTCCTAAGCATTGCTGCATTCATGAATCCAGGCTCAGTTACAGTCCTCCAGTTCATCAGTTTGCACAAACCCAAGGACCCTCTTTCCGGCATTTACGACACGTGTATTGACGACTCTGTGAGCATCTTTCATAGCTGTGGTTTTTATTTCACTTTATCCGTACCTGACACTGATGTCTTTCCAGGGAGGGTCCTGTGGAAGGTTCTGGAGTTTGGTGTGGCTGCAACTTTTTTTTCTTTCTCCAGAGTCTTCTCTTGCAAAAATCTATTGCGTAACTTTTTTGCAAGGAGAGCTAAGAAAAGTTGCCTTTTTTCAGTGAACCCAGTACATGCTTGGTACAACACATGTGCATTCATCACCGCCAGATCGAGAATGTTGTAAAACACAGCGACGGGCCACCTCCGCGTTCCTGCTCGCACTGAGTAGTTGCGTGCTTTCTGGTCCATGATGTCAACTCCACACTTCTGCCGGTTGTAGTCAGCAACAGTATTGGACTTTCTTTTACGTGTATCCTCAATCGTCACTTTCCGGTGCATGGTGCTAAGAATACAGACAGATTTTTTTCTTTTTGGGGACGTACACCGTCAGTAAAGCACTGCCGGATGTGAAAACCTGCGTGGAGAATTCCGTACATCCTGAAGCATCTTTGGCTGGAGGTGGAATCTCCCGTCGTATCTTGTTCATGGTACCAAGAAGAATTGTGCTCCGTTCCAGGAGCCTGTTCGCCAGTGAGAGAGATGTAAAGAAATTGTCCGTTGTAACAGTCCTGCCTGCATCCATAAATGGATCCATCAGTTTCAAGACCACATTCTCAGATAGGCGCTCTCCTGTAGGACGAGTGGGGTCTTTTCCTAAGTATGGAATGGCGTTACAGATGAATTTGGTTAAATCTGCTGCGATAAAATTTGATTAACTTTTAGGCTTGGTGAATGTCTGAATAAACGGACAGCGCCTTTGTGGGAAAGCTGCTGTGACGGTGATGTGTCGTGGTTGAAGACAATTTGCAGACTGTCAGTTTTCTATGAGGAGAGAGGGAGTATGCTTTTATATGGATAAAACGCCTGAGATAGTAAAATATTTGTGTCTGCTCCGAGTCACCACCCTGACATAGAAGCGCATTTTGGTAGGGAAATACACGACACAGGGAATTTCCATCCTCTCGCGCACGTTGCGCTGCTGTTGAGGCATCACGCTCCTTTGCACACCTTATTTTGACAAGTCAATAAAAGAAGATAGTTTGATGGTTTTTATAATTTATTATTGGTTTTATTTTGGCTTTTTACAGTGTTTTGAAACAGATTGCTGTAATGTTCGAATAGATGTTTTTATTCTGCTACAGGTGTGGCATGCATGCAAATATTTGTGGCTTCTTCGTTTTTGTCTTGGCGAAATCACACATAGGCCTGTTCATCCCAAGCAAGCCTGATGATGTCCATGTAAATCGCTGACCATTTGGCACCCCAGCCTCTACCAAACCAGATTGCTTATCCTTTGTTTGACTCAGCCAGGATTTTTACCATGAAACCTAAACACGTGTATCTATTCAAATGTAATAAAGTTGGAAATATAAACGAATATTGTCATTTCTATTTGCTTGCATTTTTTTTTATCTCATCATCTCTCATCACCTCAGCTGACCTTGGGCTGAAGAAAACATTTACTTATCATAAATAAGAATGACTGTACCATGATTTTCTCATGAGGAGAAATGAGGCAGTCATGCTTTTCACATGGATAAAAATCGCCTGAGATCAAGTCAAGAATATTTGTTTCTGACTCCGAGTCACCACCCCTGACATAGAAGCACCATATTTAGGCATTTTTCAGGGAAATTCGTCGACACAGGGAATTTCCATCCTCTCAGCCCACATTGCGCTGCGAACAGCAGCACATCAAACCGCTTCTTTGAAAACACACCTTATTTTAGACAAGTCCGATAAAAGAAGATAGTCTTGATGGTTTTTATAATTTCTTATTGGTTTTATTTTGGACTTTTTACAGAGTTTTGAAACAGATTGCTGCATTTGCAGCATGCAAATGTTTCTGACTTAACATTTGTCTCGGCAAATTCACACAAGTCCGATAAAAGAAGATGGATTTGATGGTTTTTATAATTTATTATTGGTTTTATTTGGGCTTATATTTATTATTGATTATTTTTATTTGGGCTTTGTAGAGCGAGGCACAGAAGTGCTCCACAGGCTCAGTAAACATAACAACTGCATGCATGAGTGCAGACACGTGATGTAGAGACGTGGAACGCTGACACAATATAAAAAGATATTTTGTAGGCCTACATCTGATCTGAAATAGTTCCAGGATCATTATAAATCGAGCTGAATTGTATTACATTACACGCTATGGCTGGACTCTGTCTGTCTGTAAGAACATGCTGCTGCTGTTCCGGGACTTATTTGCATAATAGAAGCCAAGTTGATGAGGCGTTAATAGTCCTTAAAATTCCAGAAGCCGACAAACCTCGGCAGTTGGGAGTTGAAGTGTTAAAGATACACAACTGAACTTTTAGACCTTAAAATATGTGTTTCTGATGCATTTTTATGGCACACCAACATTCATTATGTGCATTTTTGAGCCATCATTGCCCAGAGGCGTCGCAGGTCTCAGAAACAGCCGTATGTAAGATTCCCATCCAGGACACGACTGTGACGTTGCAGCCAACTATCGGTTGCAGGACCACGTCACTCACTAGCAACCGGATGTAAACCAGGTATTAACATGCAGGCGTTTTGAACGTGCATCATGTCAGATTGGGTAAAGTAACGCAAGGAAGCATTACCAGAGGAAGAAAGGAAAATAAATTAAGGAAGGGACAAATGAGTCAAGATAAGACTGTCTTTTACTGAGTGAGCTCACAGTACAGGTACGATACAAGATAAATGCTAGATTAGCCGCCGGTAGGGGGCACTGAGAAAACTGTTAAAAGTTCTGTTTTGTGTCTTTAAGGCAATGCATCTTATTTCAAGAAATCTTATCAAGAAAATTTTGCTCATGCCATTGGCGGAAATTTTTTGCTTAAAAAATCTTGGCCACTCTTAAAATAAGTAAAAAAAAATAAATAATAATAATAATAATAATAATAATAATAATAAATTATATATATATATATATATATATATATATATATATATATATATATATATATATATATATATATATATATATATATATATATATATATATTGCTTGTAATACATAGGCAAAAAAAATTCTGCTTATGGCATACAGTAAGCAAAATTTTCTTGATATATTTCTTGAAATTCTGTAAGATGCATTGCCTTACAGCAAAACAAGTTCAGATATCTCACTGAAATGTTTCTCTTTGTCTTATTTTGAGAGTGATAAGATATTTTTACTAGAAATTAGAAAAATATACTTGCTAAGATTTGAGTTTTTGCAGTGTTGGCATACATGTAGGCCTATAAATAAGTCAAAAGTCAAACCATCTGTCTTGAACAATGGATAACAACAATGCTGAGAGAGCTTTGCTTTAGCCTCTTCCATGTGTGATTAATGTACTTTGCTTTGATTTCTAAAGCAGTACTATACAATGCTGCATTCACAGCAGCAACAGATTTATTCAGGTAATACAGTAAAATATTTTTGGTTCCCTTATTGCTTGTGTCGACTTCTATTTGCATGCTATTTTTGCTCTTATATGGCAATCATATATATGGAGCAAATCACTAAAAACAAAAGAGCTTTAGATTTAGATCAACAGAGTGTAAATGATATACAAAAGTATGTGATAAAATGGGAAATGTGTTTGTGAGGTGAGACAAATGCTTGCTTTTGAGATGTGTTGACAATTTTTGAATTCTGTGTTACATTTTGCAGTAGATAGGGGGCGTTTTACAATTTGTGAGCAATAACTGGATTTGTGTGTAAAGTTTTGAGAAATAGACAAAGAGCTTTGAAAATAAGTGTAAGCAATTGAAAAAAAACTGTAAACATTTTGGGAGAGAGATGAGCCTTTGGCAGTTTGCCGGGTTGTTGTGCTGAACCATCCAAGTTGGCTTTGGCAAAAGCATCAAGAGTGGAGAGAATGTCCAGTCTGCTCTGAGAAATGACTGAAAGAACTGAGAAGGATCTTTGCATATTTGGTGGCACTCTGACAATTTATGTGGGAAAAGAATAAGTCTTGAAGGGAGAGTGAAGAGTTTTGGAAGAGATATGAGTTTTTGCAAGGTAACTATTGTGTTTTGCTAAACTGTTTTGACAAATGATCTTCAGGTTTTGAGAATGTAATTTCTGTCTCAAGACATGAGCCAAACCAACAGAGAAAAACTGTAATATAATGGACACAATGAAGACTAATTTTACTACTCATACTCATAATACAAAAAGCCTCAGCAGGCCATAGCTGCAGGTTTCCAGCACTACTACAAGTGGAGGAAAGAGGGGACGGGTGCAGCGTCTCCAACATCTGCTGCCTGTACCTGTCTGTAAATTGCCTAGGGGGGCGTATCGGCCAACACACCCAATAAATCGGCTGATGCCGATACCAGCAAAAAACGCAAACATCTGCCTAAAATATTGGCCGGTTGATATATTGGTCTATCCTTATTGAGGAGCAATGACTGGCTTCTCACTGTATACCTGATTGTGGACTATTATGAGTTTAATCAAATCCATAAATTTTGGCATTTTTGATTTGGGGGGAAAAAGTTGATTAAATCGTTCTGTTGGAAGTTTTGATTCTTACTGCCCTTTTATTTTGTTTTTCCAAAAATAAATACTAGCTGGATGTTTGTTCTCTAGGTGTTTCTCCACACCTCCAGAAAGTTATCAGGCTCCTTTCTTATGGAATCAGCTCCCACTTTGGGTCAAAGTAGCAGACATCTTAAGATTATGCTGAAACCAGCTCCTACATCTGATTAATTTCTGTCTCATGCCACTGTCAGCATGTTTCAGATAGGTGAGGGCAGTTTTTCCTAAGTGTTTCACAATATTTTCATTTGATTTTGGTCCACTAATGAAGCTCACTGATAAAGCACCCTATTACCTGAAAGAGTTGTCTTTCTTTAGAGCCTGACACTGGCTGTCTGGTTTATCTCTGGGTGAGGAGACATGATAAGGCTGAGGAGATATCAAGCAGTCATTTGTCTGCACACGAAGACCTCATGTCAAGCTGACATTCTGGGGGGTAAGTATGTACCAAGAAGGGACAAGAGGCAACCTTTTGCATAAAATGTAAGACGTGAATAAGAGTAGTATGGGCAGAAAAGTATATTTTCACCATAATTTCTAATGGCAGCGTTTCTCAGGTTCAGTTAAGAAAATCATAGCACAAAGATCTTCCTAAGAATGTTCTTTTGGCTTCTTCTTAAGAAAAACTCATTTCTGAGATATGTTCTTAGCATTAAGAAGATCTTAAGTTTACCCTTCAGCCCAAAGGATAAATTAACTCACAAAGATGGCATGTCAAACACAATCTTCATGCATTCTAAGGGTGTATGGACCAAGGTATATCAACTGTAAACAACCACACCATTCACAGAAATATGTCCCCTTGTGGTTGAATCTGGTCATTAGTATTTGGAAAACACTAGTGCACTGGAAGCAATGGCATTCAAGTGGTATATCCACTATAGGAGATCTATACAAAATGGACAATTTTAAATCATTTGAAGAATTAGAAGTCAATACAAAGTGGAAGGGAAACAAGACTTCTGGAAGTATTTAAAAATCCGAAATTGTGTGAAACCCAAATTTGCTTAGAAAACCCCATATTAGACTTCCTGAAATGATCACAAGAACACTGTACAGCTTCCCATTTTTATAATTTAACAAAATTATCCAACAGTGAAGAATCTAAAAGTACTAAGCTGTTATGGCAGAAAGATTTAGGAATGAACACAGGAGAAGAGTAGCTGGGGATTCTGGCAAACTGTAAAATATGTTAGAGAAGCAAGAGGGAAGTTCACACGATACAAAGTCATACAAAGATACTACCATACTCCTGCGAGATTGCATAGGATAAAACTGAGGGTCAATATGTGCTAGAAATGTAAAATGGAAATAATGGAAATTTCATATCAGTTTTCTGCATTGTATATGGAGCTGCCAACTTGTCAATTCGTTTTGGGCCAAAGTGGTAGATTTTCTAGCTCAAGCACAACAATCCCTCTGACTAGCTGTGTGTCTGTTGGGAGATAGATCCCAAATAATTAATGTGTCTAAAGAAATACTTTGTGTTCTTATGGTTGATTTGGTCACAGCCTCTAGGATTATTTTAAGACACTGGAAATCAGTGCTGCCTCCGACTTTGAAAGAATGGACAAATGCCATGGTGGCGATTGTGTCTAATGAGTCTATGATGTACAGACTTAAAGATGCCCTATTAAGAAAAATGGACTTTTATTAGCTCTTAACCATGTTAGTGTGATATTTCTTTGTTTCATTTTTGCATATTTGAGTAATATATAGGATTTTCAGTTCAAGGCCCCTTCCAACAGCTGCTGTAAAAATACCTATGTACAAATCATCCACTCTCTTTGAGAAAAAGTGAACAGACTGCTGGAAGACTTTCTCTGAAAGCTAACAGAAGTTTTGCTCAAGAGTTCAGAAGAAAAGCTTCTTTTTGTTTTTTTGAGAGGGACCCAACTGCAGTCACAATACTTCGCCATATATCCAGTCCACGCCGGAAGTCCCAATCGGAAGTTCCTACTTCATGTACTTACTAAAATCTAACCCTAACCCTGACAATTCCCCTAACCCTTACCACCTGACTACACCATACGCATCTGTTTGCAAGCTGCAGATAGATACTCTTAGCGGTTTTTAACTAACTTCGGCTTGAAACTTCCTGTATAAATTGTATGTATGGTGGTGCCCTTGTTGGTCATTGTAACTGCAGTTAGGTACTCTTGTTCTTTTTCTACAGTGACAAGTTGGAAAAAAATGTGGTTGCATTCAGTGTGGGAGTTTATTTGTTGTACCAGACAAAGGATCGACTTGCCAGATTAGATTTTTTCCTAAGGAGCAGAAATAACCTTTAGCTTTGTGTGTGAACCAGGGATGGCTGGTATAAGTGAGCTAGAAGGGCTTAGCCCTCCCTAGCTTTTTCAGTAAAGATGAGAAAAAGATAAAGAATGAATTGATTGATAAGAACTTTCAGCAGATTTATTTTGGAATTTTTGAACCAGCCCATAACAGCTACAGAGCCAGACCTGCACTAAAAACACAATCTGTGACCATGGGCTAATTATCTTCAGCGCAAGCAGAACAACACGGTTTCAGTAGACTTTGCGTTGACACATGTGTGACAGGTAGTCTGGCCACCCCCCTTCATTTGCAGCTCAATGTCGGCAGATTTTGGCCAATGACTGACTATTTTACCTGAGAATGAGTAGCACCAGTGTGTGTGTGTGTGCAACCAAACTTGGCTAGCCTAGCTAAAAGGTGATGCTTCTACACACTGAAGAGAAGTAATAAAGGACTGAATGCACTCATTTCTGTCAAGGGGGACTTCATTCAGAAACTGCCTGATGTCAATGAGATGGTGATCAACCTGTTTGCATCCCTGTAAGTCGTCATGCTGAGCTCCTCTTCAAATAAGGCAGATCATCTCTATTTGTTTTTCAAAACACACACGTTATGTTTCTCTTTCTTAACATTCATTATTTTTACAGGGACTTTTAAAAAAATGTTGTCCTTATGTTTGGCTCATGTCTCAAAAAGCAAGTTAGCAACAGTTGAAACCGATTTTGTTGCACAAGTCTGAGATGACCCCCCTCAAAAAGAACAAAATAAAAAACGTTACTACTCTGTAGGGTTGCAAGGGTGTGTATACAGCACTGTATATGTGTGTAAAGCGGGACAGTATTTTCCATCAGTGCACCCCTCTGAATAATAGTGTTTTGCAAAAAAGGTCCTGATGCTTTTGTAATATTGAGTTTATATCGAGTATACGACTAGTAGTATATTAGTAGTAGGACATGCTGCATCAAAAAATTATCTCACACAGGCCCACCAACAACCAGTTGCTCATGGCCAAAGTACTTGTGGCAGAAACAAAACAACACATGGATTTGTACATTTGTTATCTTTTTAAATTACCATTTCGTCTGTTCTCTCCAAACTGAGATGGTGGCTTATGACATCATTGTATGGTCACAGGAAGTGCAGCACAATAGCACAAGGAAAAAAGTAAAATAGCAACAGAAAGAAAGAAAAAAAAAAGTATGACAGCACCAGAAGGACACTCCCACAAAACTGTGTGTATATAAACCATGTTTGCACCAAGACAAGTCAGCTCTTGTTCTATCAAGGCGCCGGTTCTTCAAAGGAGCTTCTGGGTCTCATTAAGTGAGGTAAGAAAGATGGGTTTCTTAAAAGTTTTCAGTGAGCAGGGATCAGGCCTGAATGGAAAAAAAAATGAACACTAAAATGAAAACAATGTTTTGTCTACATCTGGGATGATAATTAATAAATGAATTACCGGTAATCACACATAAATGAAAATGAACTCAATCATTTTTCCGGCCTCAGTATATTGTCATGTGCATGTGTGTATTTGTTTTCCTCGACTCTGAACCTCAAACACGCTGGGTGACAAGAGGATTCACTCTGTGCATCGCCTCAGCACCTGGATGCATTTGTGGCTTAGCAGAATGAAAGGAAGGGAATGAACCATCTCGTCAGTCATTCAGAATCTTTGTACTGTATCTATGGGAGGAGTCGGAGCCCCAAGCACACACACACACAGACCTCAGCAAGTGAGCTTCAAGGAGCATGGAAACAGTCATTGCAAAGCCTGAGAGTCCTTTTTTTTTTATTTTATTTTTTGTTTGTTTATGTATTTATGATATTTAAAAGTTCTTGTTCTGGACATTCCAATGTGAAATGAAACTTTAATTGTTGCATCTGAAAGGATCTACTTGCATTATCATGCTATATTAACTTCACGAGTAGTTATTTTGGTCTCGGCAACGTCGACAATAACATTGTTTATCGTCAATAATATATGGGACAATCAGTGTTGTATAGTAACTAAGTAAAAGTACTTGGTTACTTTACTTAAGTAGTATTTTTTCTGATGACTGATGACTTTTACTTTTACTTCTCTACATTTTCCGAGAAAAATCAATACTTTTAATCCATTACATTTACCTGAGCATCTTAGTTACTCGTTACAAAATAACAAGGAACGTAACAGCCAATGGACAATCTTTGTTTTGTCGTAGTGGGACAAGAAGCCACTAGTAGCAGCCTTGTGCAGCTGTCTCTGAAGCTAAACACACCTTTACCTGCCTCAGCAGCAGGTGAAAGGCTGTTCAGCATCACTGGTCTGGTCTTCAGTCCAAGAAGAGCGAGACTGAGTTCTTGCCATTTTGGGAAACAACTTCTTTTGAGGTTGAACAAAAAGTTTTTCAGGGTTCAGTCATGACTGGATGGACAGTTCATGTGCTGTCGCACTGCAGTCACGTTAAAGTTCAACCAATCAAGGTTTTTGTTTGCTCGCATCACCTCCAAGCACCAAGAGTTTATTAGGAATGAGTTTATAATGAATGCACGTGGGTATGAATGTTGGTAGGCATGCACACAGGTCTTTAAAGATGTGTTTGTGTGTATTTTTCTATATGGTTGGGTTTATGTAAGGAGGTATTGAAGCTCCTTTACACTTTGCAAATGAAAACTTAAAAACTAAACTAAACAGCAATGAAGAAAATGTTAAACTCAAATTTCTGATTGCGTTTTAATAACTGTACTTTTTACTTTTGATACTTAAGTACAGTAAATACTAGCTACTTTTTTACTTTTACTCAAGTAATATTCTAGCAGACGACTTTCACTTTTACTTGAGTCATTTTCCAGTAAGGTACTTTTACTTTTACTCAAGTATGGCTTTTGGGTACTTTATACAACACTGGGGACAATATATCATACAGCAAAATTTGTTATCATCCCAGGCCTAGTTTTAACCTATCTTATGTGATATCAGTAAGTCAATTATTTTGAACGCCCAAGATTCATCTACAGGTTCATTGGAGTTTCTCTTCCTTCACTACAGGACTAATCTACTACCAAGAGTGAAAATGGTGAAGTATCTTGTGACTGTATACACTGCCAACTGCATTGGTGCCACTACTCTGAACGATGTCTTCATTACACCTGGTGGGCACAGATGGGAAGAGCGAACGCAAGTTGCTCAAGAACTTTAAAGGGCCGTCTGCATTTGTCAAAGGCGCTGTAAGTCCAAAAAATCAAGCTCTGTCCTAAGATGAATCGCAGTTCTCCAGATTTCTCTCTTATTAACATAAACTTAATCTCTTATTTAGTAACAGGAAATGTGCAACTCTGCAAACTTGTCAAAATAAGGGACTGCAGATAATTGCATTTTATTCAGTGTGGTCATGGTGTACATTCATTTTGTTTTCTCCACCTGTGACGCAGTTATGTTCATTCATTCATTCATTCTGTCATTATTCCAGACAACGACTTTTACTGTGTCCTGTACCACTTCCATTGGAAAACTGGTGCTGATAGAGATGGATAAAAAGCCTTTACTACTGTTTCCTGAAGACTCTTGGTACCCTGCCAAAGTGGAGGTGAAATCTCCAGAGGGAGACATCTACTGCTTCCCTATTTACAGCTGGATCACTGACAGTGTGGTGCACCGCTTCAGAGAGGGAACAGGTTTGTGGAACTGTGTTTCTCTAATAATCCTCATGCATTGTTCACTGACATTAAGAAATGTGACAGATTCTGTAAACTAGACAACTTCCTCCTAACAGGCTGAACTTAGCTGCTTCAGCTTTGTTGTGTTTATTTGTTTTCTCCCTCTTCAGCTCTGACAATCTCCAAAGATAAATTTCCACTTGGCAAAGACTGTCGAGAGGAGGAGCTTAAGCAGCGTCGTAAAGACTATTGGTAAGCTGCTCTAAACTTTCACACATTTCAGTGCATCCAGAAATCTACCAGGACACACAGTTCTTCTATTCTAGTTTAAGAATATGTGACATCACTCATGTTCTGTCAGGAGTCATTAAATTACATGAAACTATAAAAGATGTCCAAGACTTCAGTGTATTATATTTGTGTTGTCTCACATGAGATGTCATTCTTTACAGCTGGGATGTGTTCGCTGAAGGACTACCACACTGCTTGAAAGCAGATGACTTTCTATCTCTACCGTATGAGATCCGTTTTTCTGTCTCAAAGTTGACTGAACTTACCTCGATTGAGGTCAAAGGGTGAAGTCCAAATCTATTTTTCTTCATATATATGTCTACTTTTTTTTTCTTTTCCCTTACTTTACTAATATTGAACTAAAGTGTAATATTAAGTTACAGAGCTCTTTATGTTACTTTTTTTTAGGCTGGCAGAGCTGAAGCTTAAGGGATTGGCTGATAAGAAGAAGAGTTGGGAAACTCTTGAAGACATTAATCGGGTGTTTTGCTTCAGAGACACTGCCATATCAGGTACTGTACATTCATTGAATGTTAGGTAACTGAACGCATTAATTTAGAATATCATACCATTTCCCTGAAGTAAAAACCACTGATTAACTTGTTGGAACTTATTAGCTTATGGGGTCTACTGGGCAGAAAAAGACCAAATAGTTCAAGTCAAAGTGCTGGAAGTGGGAAAAATTGGCAGCAGAAGGATCTGAGATTTTATTAACACAGCCCGAATTGTTAGGACTTTCAACTGGGTGAGAGCTCCTCCGAAACAGCATGGAGGAAATGCATTAAACTTTACACCATATCTAAATAGACATGAACAAAAGCAAAGCTAAGATACCTTTCAAGTACAACAGTACTTATCTGATTGTCCATATTACTTAAAGTATTGGTGAAATGAAGGAGTTTTGCTGCAGAAAATGCCTTATTATCTGCAGCATTGTTATCTTAATCCCTACATTCCTGCTGATCCGTCTCTCCCATTATATACGCCAGAGGGCGACTCAATGAAATATCTTCTGAAGGAGTCAAATTAAGTGAAACAGAAAATTTACCGGTGAGTAAATGTATGGATAAACTCCTAGAAATAAGGCCCAGGTTGAAAAAAAAAGAGAGTTATCCTTTAAAGCCAGACTTGGTAATCCTGTTCAGAAACACTTTTTGTTCTCCTGGGTGAAATGGTCCTTCCATCCTGACAGTAGTCACATCATGTATTCATAAAAAGGAAGGAAAAAAGTCAGACCTCTGTGAGAGCTGCAGTTCTGTAAAAACTTTGACCAACCCCTGCCATTCGCAACGTATAGAAAGATTGAATTCATGCCTTTATGCTTGGCTCTGCACTCTACTCTGTCCCTCCCCTCTCACCATCCCCCACATGACCCCCTGTACGCCACTTGCTGTAAACAAATGTTGCCATAGATATCACTAGATGCTGCCTCCGACGCTGTTGTCCATTGGAGGGATACGTCAGCTCGACCGCCATCTTTGGCAGGGGAAGCCCCATCTCCTCATTGCATTAGTCAACGTTAGACAGAGATCTATCTCCATATAAATACACCATAACTGGCTCAATTTTTAACTGATTTTCAAGCCGTTTGGTTAATTATATGATAGTTATGACAAAGCATAGATTATTTCATGTACATACACACATACTTAGACACACACCCACATGCATACATAGTCAGTCTTGCCGTGTGTCTCATACATAGCACTGGTCAGGCTGGTGTGCCAGGCGATTGATTAGATTATACTTTTATTTATATTACTTGAAAAAAAATCCCAGTCTATCAATATCTATATCTATCTATCTGTATATAGGTAAATGGTAGTGGAGCACAAATATAATGAATAAATAAATAACTTATAATTCCAATCATAAAACAGAACAAAACTCACAAATTGCAATAAAAAAATCTAATAAATACCACCAAAACCAGACTATAGCAATAGAAAAATTCATGTGGATTTATTCATTCTCTTCATGCCCATTGTCCAGTGTTGCTTTAGGTAAGTCTGAGCTGATTTTGTTGTCTCAGCTACACAGAAATTCTAATCAGTTTGTTTTTCACAGGGCCTTTATCAGATTTGTATTTCTGTAAAGTCTTGATGAATAAATAGTATTCTACATTATTCAGGTAAAAAATGTCTTCTCAGAATATTGCATTTTTACATCAAGGAAGGGACACTAATTAACTACGTTTTAGACGTTTATATGAGGATGAATTTAAAAAGGAATGCTTCCTAACCATTTCTTTTATAATCATTTGGTGGGCACTGAAATATTTTGATAATGTGAGAAATTGTCATGACACAAACTTTGCAAAAACGTCAGGAAAAGTAAAAATAGATGGTATCACTCCTTCTTTCAAACAAGTTGACTGTCCGGTTCTATCAACGACTTCTGGTCTGAAATGGCAGCTGCAGACGACTGAACAGTCTTTTGGCACGAAGTCTGTCCTCCTGAGTGCTGCAACCCATGCCTGCATCCTTCATTTATCTTTGGAAACGTACACACAAAACAACCCCATCTGAAGAATGCTCAGCTCTACATGCTTCTGTAGGTACAATCACAATTCAGGAAATATACGTACTTTACATTTATAATTAACACTTTTTATTTTTATTTATTTAACCTTTATTTTACCAGGAAAACCTCATTGAGATTGAAAATCTCTTTTCCAAGAGTGTCCTGGCCAAGACAGCAGCAGAGAAGTAAAAGTTACAAAACAAGCATTCCAAAACAATAAAAATCATAAGACAAGTTTAAAAATATAACTAAAATAAATTACCAATAAATTAACTATGCAAAGTCCACAAATCAGGCAAAGCATTTACAGACAGATTCAAGTACATCCAAGTCATCCAGCATTTTCTTAAAAACATCAAATGAGACCAAATCACGCAGTTTCAGGTCTTTCTGCAGCTGGTTCCAGGCACATGGAGCTGCATATGAAAAAGCCCTTTTTCCCATTTCAGTTCTCGTCGTCGGGACTGAAAGTAATAAGAACTCCCGAGAACGAAGACTGTAAGAATCTAAACTCTTCAGCTGGAGAGGAGTTGTCAGGTATGAGGGGAGCAGACCAGTGACAGCTTTATAGATGATAACATACCAGTGTTTCTTCCTGCGTAAGGACAGTGAGAACCAACCAACACGTTCTTACAACAAGCAATGATACACTGCTTATAACAACAACACTAATATTAGAACCATGAAACTGATTTAATAAGAATAGCATGGCCTACCAAACCCAGCGGCAAACAATGGCTAATTACCAAATGTTACTTTCATGATCTTACTGATGTCTTGAGTTAACATATGCTAGTTTAATATGGAGAGTATTTTGTTTCTTTATCGCTTAATCAAATAAAATAGATCTGAAACCAAAAAACTGATTCGAGAGCAAAAAAAGGTAAGGGGCAATCAAAAAAGAATTCTTTGAGATCAAAACAAAACAGGTTGCAATTGAAAAATACAAATATGAAACAGAATATTTCCTTAACTTTAATCAAAAATAATGTTTGAAATTAAAACCAACTGTTTTACTTATGAATTAGTCCTTTTTTATTTCAAGTTTTTAAAAAAATTGGTTGCAAATCAGTCTTCTTTGCTTTCAAGTACCGCATACCGGCCTGTTGAAACACGATCGTGCCACACCGGCGGTAAGAGAGAGATGCCCTTTCTGAGCAGTGTGTTTGAGAACCATCTCTCTTCAGGCAGGAATTTTCCTTTTCGCAACCTGGGAACATTAACCGCTGAATATGCTGCAAGTTATAGCAGCTCCCATTCTCACTACAGCTGTTCCAGTGTCAACAAACACACGTGGCAAATAATTTTACACACTGACGCATTTCTAACCAGCCAGCATTCCTGCCTTATTCAGGAGCAGCTGATGGTCTGACGTGCTTTTGACCTCTACAATGTAGGCTAGGCGATAGAAAATCAACGCGAATTTCAGCACCATCAGCCCAAAAGACACGCCCTGCAGTAATAAACATCTTGATTATTTTTTACAGGTCACACCAACCAATAGAAACACGTCTCTCATCCACCAGCGTAGGCCCCGCCCATCAAGTGCACTTGACTTCTCAAGCAAAACTTAAGGATTTGCAACCAAAAGTAAACTTGAAAGCAAAGAAGACTGATTTGCAACCAAATTTTTTTTAAAACTTGAAATAAAAAAGGACTGATTCATAAGTAAAACAGTTGTTTTTAATTTCAAACATTATTTTTGATTAAAGTTAAGGAAATATTCGGTTTCATATTTGTATTTTTCAATTGCAACCTGTTTTGTTTTGATCTCAAAAATTTTTTTTTTTGATTGCCACTTACTTTTTTTTTTTGCTCTCAAATCTCTTTTCGGGTTTCAGATCTATTTTATTTGATTAAGCAATAAAGAAACAAAATACTCTCCATAGTTTAATAAATGTTAAGACACATAAAATTTGACACGTTCATAACAAGTGAATAATAAAACCACTTCTTAGTTATGTTTAAAACGTGTTTCCCCTTTTCTTTGTTTTGGTGTTTCTTTCATGAGGACATCTATAAACAGCACAAAAGTCTGTTATTTTGGTGTCGGATGAACAGTCTAATGCAAAACGCGACCTAACCATAGATATGGACCTAACTGCTAGTCAGAAACCCCTGCGCAAGATGGCGGCCGAGCCGACGTAAGCTACAGGTCCGCAGGCGGCATATAGTGTATATATCTAGGAAATGTAGCAAACGGACTGCTAACTGCTTCTGCACCAACAAACCCCAAAACAACAGAGGATTAAGTCTTGGAGGTGTTGACGTTTGCAGGATGGAGTTTTTACACAGTAGAAGGAGTTGGAGGTGAGTGGATTAAAGTTTTTAGAAACATGGTTGGTCAGCTATTTATTATCAAGCTAGCGAGCTATCCACTCAGCTGTTATCGTTAACCTGCTCATAAAACATTGGCAAGCCGCGCACGTCCCTGCGCTTTGAAGGCGTGGTTTCGAGCAGTGTTTTTAAAATGTTGCTTGGTGAAATATATGACCTTGTTCACTCTACACATTCAGTGAAAGGCGGGGGGGGGGGGGAGGGGGAAGAGAAGGGGGGGAGGGGGGGAAAAGGAGGAGTTTCCCCTGGGATCGAAGTAGGGAAGGGAGAGAGAGAAAAAGGGGGGGGTCAAAAGAGAGGGGGTCTCCCCAACCCCCCGACGCGCCAGGGGGCCCGAGGGGGAAAAAGCCCTGAAAGTGATTTTTGAGAAGGATAAAGTTTTAACATCACCAGCCAAACAAAGACCAAGCAGATGGTAAAAGAGAGAGACCGACGGGGCAGGGTGCGACCAGAGTGGAGACAGTAGGCGCTTTCGGACTGTAGGAAATCTTATTCAGATCCTATAACCTTTTCAGGAACTAGGCCATTTTTGGGGGGCATTCAGACATATAGGAACTAGGGACCTCGGACCACAGTTTCTATAACCATTTTAGCTCCTACTCCTAGGCAGGGTCTTTTTGGGGTTCCATAGGAACTGAAATACGTAGGTGTTTGGTGATTGGTAGAACTGGCAAGCCGCACCCCTTGCGTGAGCTCTGCTTCTTCCAGCCCCGCCATATTTAAAAAGTCTCACAGCTGTTTACCTGTTTACCGAGATGGTAATAACAAAAAGAACTATTAATATATTAGTGCACTAAGTCATTATGAAAGCCATCACAATGGTGCACGGCCCAAATCAATAACTAATTTGAAATGTCCAAAAGCTATTATTTTCATATTTATTTAATGACCAAACACAGCTGCAAAGTACAGCAGTAGAATCTGCGGCTGCCGCCCGGACACTTTAGTGGACGGACCAGCCACTAAAGTTGCGGGCGCACTTCAGCAAAAGCTAAACAAGGTAAAGGAAGGGAAAGCTGGTAAGTTATCTTTTATAGCTTTGAATAAAAGAGATGGACAACCTAAATACAGTTGCAAATTGTGTCAGTACAATCTGCGCCACTTTAGTGAACAAACCCCAATCCGTCCACTAAAGGGTCCAGGCATACTTCAGCGAAACGTAAACTAGACGTTAGCAGGACCGATTTCCTACGGGGGGGGGGGGGCTGTTCTGTTACATGATACATATGACCATATGACCGTGTTGAGGGAAAGCTGGTAAGTTAGCTTTTATAATAGCTTTGAATAAAAGAGATGAGAGACCTCAGTTTTGTATTAGATCTGCTGGGGCATAAATTTGTCACTGTCATAACGATTGCATCACGCATGGTCTCCAATAAACGCCCTCCCTCATGTGCAAACGCACACTTAAGGCAAAGGGTAGTTCTTATAACTCAACACGGGAGGCGCAGTTATAGGAACTGCATTCTTAGAACTTCTCTGTCCGAATGCGCCTAGTGAAAACTCAAGCCGTTTTCAGCTCTGTTTTGTCAAATACACTGCGTACGTTATAAAAGAAGTTCACTAGTAACTTTAGATAACATACAAACAGAAATAAAGGCGAGGTGAAGAAAATCTAAGGAGTAGGAAAGAGAGCAATGTGAGCAAGAGTTAAGCCAAGCAGATATCAATCACTGGTCTTTGTGTGCATGAGAGAGTGGAGCACAGCTCGCTGCAGAGATGCGTGTCTGTGTACGGGGGCGGGTGCTGTGTGTGACTGGCCAATCACAGAGTGTGCAGACAGTCAGTTATCAAATAAGGATTCTCCTTTAGCACGAGCACAGATATTAATGAGTTTTACTCGTAGGATGCTCATACTCGTCAAAAATACTTTATCCGTACCGGATACTCTCCTGAAACGAGTATCCGGCTCATCGGCTCATCCCTAGTTAGAGGTTTGAAAAAAATTAAAAAGCCAAACTTTGAGCTTTACATTTGGTCTGCCATCGTAGTTGTTACTTACTCTCCTCCAGAGAGTGAGGTGAACACGTGAGAGCGCAACAGTCACCCCTCCCATCAGACCCCGCAGCCTGTGTGCATGTTAAAGGCAGGGTGGTCGCCTGCATGCTCGCTCACTCACTTGCTCGCAACTCGCCGTGAATGCTCGCTGCCGTTAGGCTGTAGCTGTTTGCTCTTAAAATGCACCAAAAAGAAAAAAAAACAAATGTGGATCAAGTCATGGAGGTGTTAACGTTTGCAGTGTGGATGCTTTAGACTGCAGAAGCAGTTAGAGTTGAATTTAACACACAACGTGGTTCCTTAGCGGTTTACCAGCAGGCTAACGAGGCTAATCGGTTATCTTCGATTGTAAACCATCTGCACACACGCTCCTGCGCTCTGGAGGCGTGTCTTTTTTTTATGTAGCTTGCTCTAACCATTTTTTCTAGGATCTCCTACCCTGCCTTTAAAGGCCTCCTTCCACTGAAAACCCGTTTAACTTGCTCCTTCTGAAATATGGAGGGTTTCCCCTTGTTTATTTACACATGCTGATTTGCTAGCGTTGTGTTCCCCCCAGTCGGCTGTGCTTTGTCATCAGAGAAACAATACGAAGAAAAGAGCGAATCGGGAACAGCCTTGCACTTCTACGTCACATTACAAATAGCGTATCCCAAATGGGGTTTCTATCTGTCCATTGGAAGGCAGGTAACCCTCCACTACACACTAGAAGTAAAGACAGCACGACTGCAGCTTTGGAGTTGAGAAGCTAATTAGCTAACTGTTTGTTAGCATGGCGGAACAAACTTGTTTGTCGGCTCTATTTCCTGTCTGTAACGAAATAAGAGCGGAGGGCGGAGCTTCCTTCATACACTGATGGGAGGGAGCCAATCAGACGGAAATTCATGAGAAGGACCCGGAAAAGCCTGCTGTTGGCCCACAAGCCTCTCTTCTAGTATACAAATACAGCTGGATACTAAGCAACCAGAAGGTTTTTTTAAACAGAAACGATGCAGAATGCATTCAATAATAATGGAGAACACAGAAATATTAATGAAATGACCATGGAAGTACAACTTTAAGGTGGAAGCAGTTGGCAATACAATATTTGGCTTGAGGTTAATTACTTTCCCGCAGTATGACCTTAAAGTTATTGTGCACCCCTATCTTTTCCTTAGCGGGCCCAAATTGCTCAAATAACATGCTAACACTTGGCTGGAAGAATGTTTGAGTTGAACAGTAAACAAATATAAATACATGTTTGTGTGTGGGGAAAACCTTTTGGAGTGGTCTAATAAACAATGCAGAGACTCATCTGTACGCAGATCAGGTTATTTTTCTTTTTCTAAGACAATTAAAGTCTGTCTTACCAAGCTGGCAGTTTTACTTGTCACTCCGGCCTTCTTCAGAGCTGTCAGGACTTCTTGGTGACCTGTCTTTGTAGACAGCTGACCGGGAAGCCCCGACATGATGTGTCTGGGAAGAGCTGACTGGGCATGGCAACTTTCAGTTAAGTGCTTGTGCCCAGTCGCGTCTATCCTCTGCTCCTCTGCGGAGGAGACGCAACCGGGCATGAGCACTTCATTGTAAGTATTTAATTATTTGGATAATAATTACATAAACAAACAGGAAAGTCATTATTATTTGTGAAAAAAGCTACAGATTCAGAAGGTGAAGGGAAAAAAGTTATTTTATTTTGTTTATTTTAAGTCTGAGTTACATAGCCTGGCACACCAGCCTCGAGCAACGTCATGTATGAGATACATGGCAAGTCAGTCTAGGTTCCCTCCATTGGAGACAGATTTCCAATTTGAAATGAGAGGCGGGACTAACAGGAACAAACTGAACCAGAGAGAACCAATCAGAGAAACACTCAAGTGATACAAACATCTCTTTATAAGAGGAAAGCCCTCAGAGCAGCAAGTTGTTGCAGTTATAAGGACACTTGCATTTTATACATCAGTAAGGGAATCGTTATATCATTGCGGCTGCCATTCAGATAGTTTATGGGTAGAGAACTGAGTTGCCTAAAAAGACGTATCGTAAAGCCCCGCTTCCCGCATTGTGATTGGTCTGGTTAATTTTTTAGTTAGAGTGGAAATCACTCTCCAATGGAGGGAACCCAGACTGACTTGCAGTGTATCTCATGCACGGTCCTAGTCTACTGGGAGTAGAAAATGAAGGACCATCATTTTGTGGGTGTACTATTCCTTTAATGCACAATAAGGATAAAGTATGTTGATTTTTACAGAATATACCCAACAACACTGGAAGGATGATGATTTCTTTGGCTACCAGTGTCTAAATGGTGTCAACCCGAAAACAATCCAACGTTGTACAGCTCTGCCGAAAAAATTTCCAGTTACTGACGACATGATCTATCCCTGTGGTGAGAGCAGCTTGGCTGAGGAGATGAAGGTGATGTTGCATTAAGAAAAGTCAACTGAAACTTTCTTCTTGTAGATGGTTATTCTTCTAGGTTGGTGTTTTTAAGTCAAATGTGACATCCAGTTGTCATATATGAGAGTCAAATCATTTCCCATGTTACATGTTATTTAAACAGAAAGGGAACATCTACATATGTGACTACAAGCACTTGGATGGAGTACAACCAAATGTCATCAATGAGAAGGTACAGTTTTTGGGCGCTCCATTTGTCCTTCTCAAAAGAACCCCCGATGACAAGCTGGTGCCATGTGCTATTCAGGTGAGATTCACACTGAAATATACCAAAACTCATGTCAAATTTCAGAATGGTTATTGCAAATATCTAACAAACCATAAGATTTAAGTTTATCAGTGAAGCAAATTTTAAGGCAATGGTAACAGCAACAAAGACTGATTAATACAGAATTGTGCACAGTATAATGCAACGAAAGGCGGAACACACGGCTGTCACAGAAAAAAAAAAACATTGTTTACATCTACCTTCACTTAAAGCAATCCTTACCGATGTTGCATTGTTACACTATTTTTTTTAATAGGGTAAAATGAATGAGGTAATGGATCTCTGAAATGTGAGACAGACCCACCATTATTAAAAATAAGATATTATTCCAATCTCTAAATTTTCAATGAAAACTCCAACCAATCCTTGCAGTTAGACCCACGCCTAGGATTGGCCAAGGGACCTACCTGTCAGACCTTTGCTTCCGCATTAGGAGGCGAAGGGAATGGGGGGGATGGGTCTTTGGAGTGAGGCGGGACTGTTGATATTCAAATCATTTTGCTGTGCCAGACTACATAACCCACATGCTCCCTTCTCTTCCTGTAGCTGTTGCAGAATCCAGGAAAGAGCAACCCGATCTTCACGTGTCATGATTCTGAGTATGACTGGCTGCTGGCTAAGTGTTGTGTGAGATGTGCAGATCACAGTGAGCATGAGCTCATTGTTCACCTGCTGCGTACTCACATGCTTTGTGAGGTTTTTGCAGTGGCCCTGATGCGTAACTTCCCCATAGTGCATCCTCTCTACAAGGTAAGTGAAAGTACCAAACCAGATGGGTACAAATGGCATTAGGAAACACAAACATTGCCAGTGCAACAGAGGAGTTAATGTCATTGCAGCGCGCTTTGTGAGCGCAGTGTTTGTTTGTTTTTGCTAATGGTGCATTTTAGTTGTACACATGTTGGAATTTCCAAGTTTCAAACCAGAATCTCAGAATCCCCCATAAAGTTCTATCTCAAACTTGGAAAGGCAGATTAATCTAACCAACCCAACATAGAATTCATGCTATCTGCTGCTTAGTAAACACCAGTTCCAAGTTCTGTTGTACGTCTGTAATACAGTATTTAGTGACACAATAGCATAAAAAACACACCTGGGAGGCTAAATTAACATAACAAGCCAGAAAGTCCAACGAGAAAGATACAAGTAAGCAAGTTCGCCAAGCTCAATCCTTTTGAGTCCTTCTAGTAACATCAGTAGGAAAAAAAAAAAAAGAAAGAAAGAAAAAGCCCCGCTGCAACATGTCACTAATGCATTTTAGATTTTTCCCAGAGGCCTACAGTATATGTGAATGGTAAAACTTCCTCAATCAAAGTTGACACCTATAAATCATCATGAGCATCATAAATAAGAGGGTTATCATTTTATTTGTGGATTTGTTCCACCACACACAATACAGCCAGATGTCTAAAACTGATTTCTGTCACTGCAAAATGGCCATTTTGGGATCATTAAGCAGCATGTGTTTGTCTCAAGCTTAAAGTGCCCTCTTGTGACTCTAGATGGCAAAGTTTACTCCTTGGTTCACATCAGACTGTGTGACATTTAAAAGTATATTAAATTCTTTATATTAATTGATATAAAGTTGCAGGACCAACTAAACCATCAAAAAGTGGGACTTACAGGTAATGAAAGGAGAAGCCCCACAGGGATTCTGAAAAGCATTTCTTGAGGTGAAAAAGTTACTAAGTCTGCTTTAATCTGAACTTTGTGGCTGTGATTGAACGTAACACAATTTGTGTCACTAACAGAGTTTTTTTTTGTCCTCAGCTTCTCATACCGCACACTCGCTACACAATGCAGGCCAACTACTTTGCCCGAACCAACTTGATAGACGAGGATGGTGTTTTCACTAAGGTATGAAAATGTAAACTTTTGTTCTTTTTTAATATCTTGTATAGAATTTGTATTTAACAATTTGTTTTTTTTTCCCCCTTAGTATGTAGCCTCAGGTGGTCAGGCCATGAAGGAAATATTGAAGAATGGAATGTTGTCAGTCACATACAGTTCCCTCTGTATCCCTGATGACATTGCTGAGCGAGGGATGGAGTCCATACCAAACTACTACTACAGGGATGATGGACTCAGGCTCTGGGATATCATCCACAGGTACCAAAGATGGCTTTCATTTTTCTACTCTTCTCTGTAACTTATAAGTTTTTGATGCTGCTTTTCCTGCCCTGTGTTTCCCATTTTTGTAGATAAGGTGGATCCATAACAGCCATAATGCTTTAAATGCCTAGAAAATGCTTTTGTAATTGCAGATTTTTAAGGATTTATTAATTGGAGTCTGCCCTTGCTCCATCCATCCAATTTTTTACATCTTTGCTTTGGAGGCAAGTTCTCTGTGTTCAGGAGGGAAACTCAGTAATTCCTCTCACTAGTTACGTTTTCCAGTTCCTCACTGGGGACCCAGATAGCAAATGGACGGTGCCGTCCCGGTTCTGCCTCACAAAGTCAGATACAGCAGGAGTCCACTTGCACAGCTGGACGGATCAGCGGCTGATTGGAAATTCTGATGTTAGGCAGAGCACAGGTGGACCTCAAGCTGTTGCTGCACCTTCGTCCCGGATCCACAGTGGATCCATTCATGATCCTGTGATTCAGCCGCCGGTCCAATACTGACCCATTATATGGCTAGATTTTTAACCCCTGCTCTTCAGGCAACAATATAATGCTAAATAATCTACATTTAATGAGACTGTGAAACAATGTATAGTTTAAAAACTTTATATTTATAGAGTTCAATACAGTATAACAGTGAACATGAACAGTTACAGTATATTTCTGGTGCAGCTCCTTGGATGACTTCTGCCCGCAGCCAAACTGAACCAGCAGATGGCGTTGCGCATCACCCCCTCTTCTGTGGCATCTTTACAGATGTGGTTCTTCCAGACAGCATCGAAAACCACACAAACACACAGCCCAGCTTGGTTATTGCAATGTCGACACGTTGTCTCTATTCCGTCTGTGCCGACTATACAATAATGACTGTTTTTTCTGGTAATGACGGATAAGCTTATTTTTCATGTGGGCATGCCCCTCGTTGTCTAACAGAAAAAAAGTTAAATCCCCAAGTCTCATAACTCTTAACCACAGCTGATGTAGTGGTGAAAGTGTTTGATGAAAATAATACCTTTATCCCAATAGAAAAGTACTTTACCCATTTAATATGTGATCCAACAGCCTACTTAAAGAAGGATACTAGACAAAACCTCAAAGTCTGTTTTTAAAATGATGTGATCTTGCTAGCAACAGCTAAAATGTATAGAGATCAGGTTCTGAAAAGGTTTAGTCAGAAATACTTATGTGATTAGCCTTATTACGGTTTGAAAAGTAACCTTTCTCTAGTATCTACGGTAGCTAATTATCATTCAAAAGCTGGATAAATAACGAAAAACTACCTACAACGTTAGTACATTCACGTCACTTCACGTCAATTTTATATTCCTCATTCATGCCATCCAAACAAAATTATGGGATGTAAGTACTCTTTGTCTTTTTGGAGATTTCTCTTTCTCTTTTTTTAAACCAACTCACACCTTGTAAAATCTGATCCACCGAGGATCCACAGCAGGTCCGTACAGGTGACAGTGAGACCCTATGTGGTGGCACTGGGAAAAAAAATCTGCACCTCTTGTTTATCAGACTTGATCTGTATCCACCGCGGGTCTGTGGTTTGACAGTCTGCCTTTCCCATGCTCAGCTGAATGTTGGGTGGAGGTCAATTAGTGCTCTGACTGTCAGGCGGATCAGCTGCGGAGTCCACTGCTATCTGGGGATCCCAAGGTATTCCCAGCCAGAAAGGATCATTCTATCATGTCCTGCTTCCGAGATCTCTTGTCCAACAGGTTATTTTCTGAAACCAGCCAAAGGGAGGCAACCAGGACGCAGCATAATCAGATGGCCATGCCATCGCTGCTGACTCCTTTTGATGTGGAGGAGAACCTCACCCTTTTAGTTACCAACCAATTCTGATCATAGGTGAAAGTCAGAATGAAAATGGACTGCACCTTTTGGCTCAGCCTGTTTGTCAGTCTTAAGATGACTGCAAGACACTTAAATGTTACTTTAGATTAGGATTACAGTACTTACCTGGGAGAGACACTCAACTTTTTTGGGTTGAGAATCATGACCACAGACTAAGAGGACATGATTTTCCTCCTGGCCACTTCACTGTAAACCTGTAATCTGCATGAGATGAAAAAGAGAGATGAAGTGCATATTAAAGAGAAGCTAAACACAAGGGGACTGTGGCAGATATGATGTTTTTGTTAGAAACTGAACAAAGATAAGGATTATTTAGTATTTCCATGGTCAAAAGGTTCTAAGAAAACCAGATGGGGGAAAAAAGGACAATCCGTCTTCCTCCGATCTAGGCCTACTGTATCCTTTTCTGGGCATTTTAGTAGTTGTATTGGATCTTGGACAGTACAGTGGGTTAAGCAAATGCCTCACCAGTAGAAGTTTTCTCGTTCGATTCCCAGCCTCAACTGTTTTGCTGCGTGTCATCTACCACTCTCGTTGACCCTCTTATCTGTCTATCACTGACAAATAAAGGCAACTACAGCCAAAAAAAAAAAAAAATACAACTGATCAGATTGCTTTATCCGTAGTGCATATAAACATGACAGCTGGCATCTCTGATCGGAATGATTTATATAAATATTTATCCATGCAAACGCAGCTTGTTACCATTTTTGTCTCATTTTCAATTCAAAATGTATTTCTATAGCACATTTCCAGCAGCCTCAGCTGACCAAAGTGCTTTACAATGGTAGCAACATCATGGATAAAAAAGTAAAAAACTCCACAGATCACAGGTAAAATCACCAATAAAATTACAGGATTAGATTAAAAAGAAAATAAATGAATAATAAAATGACTAAAACCACCAAGAAAACACCAGTTAAATTAATAAAAACACTATTTTTAATCTGGGTGAAATTTCTTTCCCTTTTTTATTTATTAATTTATTTATTTATTTATTTATTTTTTTTTTTTTTTGGAAAAAAAAAAAAAGAAAGAGAGAGAGAAAAAAAAAAAAAAAAAAAAAAAAAAAAAAAGAAAAAAAAAAAAAAAAAAAAGATGGGTTTTTTGGGGGGGGGGGGGGGGGGGGGGGTGTGTGTGTGGGGGGAGGTAAAAAAAAAAGAAATAAGAAAAAAAAAAAAAAAAAAAAAATAATAAAAAAAAAGTAAAATAAATTTAATATTTCATTAAAATAAAAAAATAAAACAATAAAAAAAATAAAAAAATAAAAAAAAAAATAAAAATAAAAATAATAATAAAAATAAAAATAAAAAAAAAAAGAAAAAATAAAAGAAATAATAATAATAATAAAAAAAAATAATAATAATAATAGGAATGAGGGGGGAGAGGGGGGGAGGGGGGGGTAGGAGGAGAAAAAAAAAGGATATAATGAATTTATATTAATTAATATAATAAAATAGGGTGGCACCGACGTGACGGGGGAGAGGACGAGGGGCCCCCCCCCCCCCCACACCTCCCTCCTCTCCCTCATGGTGGGGGTAGGAAGAGGATGAATATCATAAATTTTAATATATATATATATATATATATATATATATATATATATATATATACATATTTTTTTTTTTTTTCTCCTTATATACCAAAAATATATTTAAATGAATGAAAAAAGAGGGGGGGGGGGGGGAAGTATTAAATATTTTTTTTTTTTTTTTTTCCTTCCTTCCTTAAAAAAAGTGAGTAAAAAAAAAAATAAAAAAATAAAAAAAAATTATTTTATATTAACAATATTTTTTTTTTTTTCATCTCTCTTCTCCTCGACCTTCCCCCTGGCCCCCCCCCCCCCACAGAATTTTCATTTACATGTCCCCGGCTCCCCTAGAGTTAAGGGAAGGAGGGACAATACCAAAAAGTTACACGTCAAGTTTTCAGTGTTGCCTGTAAAATGTCGCGCGCAGCCGTAAACCTGAAATTCCACAGAAATCTACCGTGCCGATGACTGACTGAAATCTGACTTCATGCAGTGTAACACAAAGAAAGTTGGCTTCCAGACGATGGTGAAAACTTTGGATCCAGGTATGTCGAGCACAAACAGGATGTGAACAGGAATGGGTACCATTCACAATTGAATCTATACAGTACCAATTTTCGGTACCTGCAAATCGGCACCGGTACCCAACGGTACCAGTTTTTGGTACCTTTGTGTGTGTTCATATGGCAATACCAAATTTATTTCTCATTTTCAACATGTAATTTTTGATTAACATATTTAAGCAAAATCAAGCTGTTTTTATTCTATATGCTGTCAGAGCCGTCTGATACACAGAGAGAAACCTAATGATGGAATAATTTAATGAGAAAAAAAGATGGAATGTTCTCCAACACTAAACTGATTCTGTCGTGGCATTTTGCGCTGCGATGGAGGCTGTGAGCCTCCTGCTGCAGTGACCATCTCAGTTAACTAGATGTACACAGTTTTTGCTGTGCTGGATTAACCAAACAAGCTTCTTCAGAGAGAGATGCAGACTCTATGTCAGATTTAAGAAATGTGACTGCTGCACTCATGTATGGAAACTCCGCTGTGATGAGGAGTTTAATAAGATGTGGGATGCGAAGGAGGGAGAGACGTGTGTGACCTGCCGGCCACTGAACTGGTTTACTGTGTTGGTTGATGGCAAACTCATTAAGCATTTACATCATATTGAGTTCCGAATGGCAGTTTGTGAACCCCGCTGCCCCCCGATTAGATCTGTTCAGCCATTGAGGCCCTGAATGACTTCTCCATCTCCTCTCTGCGGGCTGCAGACGAAGCGTCTGGAACGGATCTTTGAAAAGAATATTGTGTTTAGTCAGCTGCTTCCTCACATTAGACGTGTTCCCGCCGCTTGTCTTGTATTTTGAATCACAAATATTGCAGCAAACTTCATGTTTTAGAGAACTGAAGCCAGAAAAGCTTTCAATCAGCTACTTTTTCTGACTGAACACATGCGCAGAAGCAACTGATGTCACATGTGCGATGGGACATTCACGTCTGGCATAGAAATCATCAACTCTTCCACTCCCTCACAGTAAAAGGGTGCATTTAGGTACTGAAACATGGTACGTGACTTTACGTGAATCGGTACTCAGTAGCACCGACGGAGTTCAATAGGTACCAATTAAAGTACCAAATTCGGTACGCATCCCTAGATGTAGGCTAAACACCCCGACCATGGTTGCATCATGCTTTATAAACCATTCCCAAAGATGCAGCAATGTGGATTTATTATTTTCAAAGCGGCCGAATCTGCTTTTTACTATTTTTACAGCATTAGCAAACAGTGTGCTGCTGTTACTGTATGTCAGCAGCTGTGACTGCAGAACTGCTATAGAATAACAGCGCTGCATGACCTGCACACCTTATTGCAGCTCACGCAAAAGTATTGCATGTTAAAGGCACTGTACCTGATTTTATTTTGATCTCTCTAAGAAAAATGCTTCCTACACGGTATAATGTTTGTTAAAAGAGGTTATTTCATGAAAATAAATCATTCATTGATTGCGTAAATGCATGAATCCAGGACTTTTTAGTTTAGGTTTCTAACGCTGGCATGACGCTCTCCTCATGCCAATGCGGTTCATTCTACATAAGTTTCGGTTTCCTGTCAGCCACTCAGTGTTTTCCGAACGAGGCGCGCCCTCCCCTCGCGTGTGCACGGCAACACTTGTCAACAGAACCGCATGACGTCTACCGAAGGGAAAGTCGCGATACCTCAGCAAAACAGCCTGAAAGGATCAAAACTGAGGAGAGACTTGAAACGCAGGAGAGACCAAAGAATAAAGTTCATGTAAATCTCGGTGGATTGTATTGAAGGTAGAGAGCAGCTGGATGCCTCGGACTGAATGTGGACTGGATGTCCACCTAAACAGGTATCTGTTCAATAACTTTCTTCTTAGCAACATTTAATATGTCCTCAGGTGCTGGCGCTGCCTCAGCTGATCTACCGTATATAATACATATTCACTGGAAGATGCAAGTTTTCTCTGGAGAGTTTCTTTGTGCACGAGTATGATATTGGTGCATGTCAAGTGGGAGGAGAGAAAAAGGAGAGCAGGAGCGTTTCTCACTGGGAGAAACAGTTAGGGGCGGGGCTTACAGTTTAAACTAAACTGTTCACCTCGCTCATGGTTCGAAAACGTGCAAAATCAGGTATAGCACCTTTAATGTAAAAGGGAAAAATTGGCCATGTTACCCGAGGGGCTCCATGGTGTAATAACGCTCTTGTGTATATATATATATGTGTGTGTACAGTATGTGTGTGTATATATTTATATATTATGTATACCGTCAAATATAGTAAAACCGGTAGGATTTCTAAAAAATACTGCGATATGAAAAATTTCCCATACCGCCCATGAAGACCACAGAGTATCTGTTACAGTGGTCAACCCTGACAGAGTTCACTATGCATCGTAAATCACCTTGATATAGTTCCAAGGATGCCAAGGCAGCTTTTACTGTAGTTATACTGGAAAGACACATAATGTTACAATAGCAGCTCTGGTACCTCATAGAATGCTTTGAGAAACATGGTCTTTGTCCTTCTCCAGAGCCACAAAATGCACATTGACTGGATGGTCAAACTTCCATGACCCCCTCAGCAACTTGTCAAGGCTGAAGATCTGGACCTCAGTTTCCCACCATGGGTCAAAAATCATGCTACTCCTGAATCCAGAGTTCTACCATTAGTCAAAGCCTCATTTTCATCACCCTTAAACGTGTTCCTGTATCTGTCATGTATCTTACGCTGTACTATCGGCATTCCTCTTCTTTCATTTTCAACAAATAAAATGTGCATATTTTGCAAGCAATTGAACATAAGAAAACACATGTTACATATCATTTAAATAATTAAAGAAAAATCTTCCATATCTTCAAAATGCTATATCATTTACAGAGTACTTCTGCATTTCTCATAGGTTTGTGTGGGGCATCATTGACTACTACTACAAGAATGACTCAGAAGTGCAGGAAGACTCTGAACTGCAGAAGTGGATTCATGACATTTTTCATCATGGATTCCTTGGCCAAACATCCTCAGGTGGGACCATAAAACAAGCCATCAAATTGAGTAAAAATAGTGTTTTATGTGGCCAAACTCATTTATCTCATGCAAGTATTAGATCAACTTTAAATGAGATGCTAGAATAAAACCAGTTTTTCTTTTTATTACAGTAATTTTTCTGTTTTTAATTTTCAGGAATTCCCGAGAGATTTTACACAAAGCCTGAGCTGGCCAAGTTTTGTACCATGGTGATCTTCACCGGGTCTGCCCAGCATGCTGCTGTGAACAATGGACATGTAAACCTTTGTCATTGTTTTTATTTGTCTCTTCTCTTCTTAGATTGGATTGCAGAGATGTAGATGTATTCAATAGCTTGCATGAATGGATGCATTCGAGGTCATTAGGGAGATTACACAAAGTCAATAATGAACTTTTTAATATTTTTACAAAATGCCAACAAAAAAATACATTGGCTGATCTGGTATTTTTGTGATTTTTACTTGCCAACATTCATGAACTTAACCACACTGTAAATCTACAAGTTATAACTGTTTAGTGGGCAAGAGGAAAAGTCATGCAAAAGTTAGGGAATCAAAGTTATTCATTGTATTTTTCCTTTGTAAATTTATTTTTGCGTAAAAGGTTTGCAGTGAGCCGTCCAGTCACTGCTGAAATACTTCAGCCTGGATCTAAATTGCAGGTTGACGTACCAACAGATAGAAACCGTGACTTGTAGAGTCAATAATGTGACTGACAAAAAGCTGATTTAAAGTTAAATGCAGGTATGATCAATAACCCGTTATTTTACTGTTTTATTCCCTGCAGTATGACTTTGGTGGCTGGATGCCAAACACCCCCACCACGATGAAATATCCACCACCCATTGAAAAGGGGAAATCATGTGAGAAGACACTTCTGGAGGCATTTCCAGATGTGAATGTGACAGTTCTTAACATGGCCGTCATGTGGCAGCTCAGTTCGAAGACTACTGACTTCGTAAGTGGCAAAACCTCATGTTTACATGTAGTTATGACCGCTAACAAGCTGCTAGTAAATATTCTACTTATATTTACCAGATTTGGACTATCATGCAAAGAGTAAATCTTTGCAGTTTTATAGAATAAAAACTGAATATCTCAATCTCATCAGATCCCTCTTGGCCAGTACCCTGAGGACCACTTCTGTGAGGAGATCCCCCTTTACTTGATGAACGAGTTTCGAAGAGAGCTGAAGGAGTTACACGAAGTCATCATAGCCAGAAACAAGCATCTGAAACTCCCATACATATACATGGATCCATACAGCGTGGAATGTAGTGTGACTATTTAATTTATGAGAGAGTGGAGCCTCATCAGTTTATTTTCACTAATACACAGTAGTAATTTAAACTGTAATCAGCGTTTGACAGTAAAATTAAGGGATGCAAAAATGAATGGGGAGTTGTTATCTGACGAATGTCCAGTTTTTTAAGCAATTCACCAATCACTAATTAAAAGTGTGACCGCTGCCATCGCCTACAGTAATAGCTGTGGTCCGTGTTTTTCCAGTGTCCTGTTTGTGTCACGTTTATTTTGCCCTGAAACTGACAAGATTTGTTTAGATTTTCTTTCGATGGAAGAAATCTGAAAGCATTTGCAGAAGGGTAAAAAAAAAAAAAGAAACAAAAAATAAACAAAAAAAAAAAAAAAACAAAAAACAAAAAAAAAAACAAAAAAAAAAAAACAAAAAAAAAAAAAAAAAAAAAAAAACAAAAAAAAAAACAAAAAAAAAAAAAAAAAAAAACAAAAAAAAAAAAAAAAAAACAAAAAAAAAAAAAAAAAAAAAAAAAAAAAAAAAAAAAAAAAAAAAAAAAAAAAAAAAACAAAACAAAACACAAAAAAAAAACAAACCAAAAAAAAAACAAAAAAAAAAAAAAACAAACAAAAAAAAAAAAAAAACAAAAAAAACAACAAAAAAAAAAAAAAAAAAACCACCAAAAAAACAAAAAACACCAAAACACAACACAAAAAAAAAAAACAAAAAAAAAACAAAAACAACAAGAAAACAAAAACACAACAATAACAACAAAAAAAACAAAAATCAAAAAACAATCAAAAAAAAAAAAAACAAAAACAAAACAAAAACCAAAACAAAAAAAAAAAACAAAAAACAAAAAAAATACAAAAAAACAAAAACAAAAAACAAACAAAACAACAAACCGAAATTTAGATTTTTTTTTTTTTTTGTTAATAGTCCGGGTGGCGGATTCCCCACAGGGGGGGAAACACGGGGGGGCGAGGACTTTCTCCGGGCCTAACGAGGGTCGGTGGGGGTGCGGTGTAACAAAGGGAATTTGTTTGGTGGGCAAATGAAAAATTTTTTGGGGGGAAGTTAATGTATATTTGGGAAGAAAGGAGGGGGAGGGTGTTATCCGATGAATACCAAGAAAGAAGCTTTCTAACTTAGAACACATCAAAAATAGAATACAGACTTTCGAAAAAAAAGCGTGGGAAATAAATTAAAAAAACACCACAAAAAAGAAAAAAAAAAAAAAAAAAAAGAAAAAAAAAAAAAAAAAAAAAGAGAAAAAAAAAAAAAAAAAAAAAAAAAAAAAAAAAAAAAAAAAAAAAAAAAAAAAAAAAAAAAAAAAAAGAAAAAAAAAAAAAAAAAAAAAAAAAAAAAAAAAAAAAAAAAAAAAAAAGAAAAAAAAAAAAAAAAAAAAAAAAAAAAAAAAAAAAAAAAGAAAAAGAAAAAAAAAAAAAAAAAAAAAAGGGAAGGAAAAAAAAAAAAAAGGGATTTCCTCATGTAAGCACTGAAAATTAATATGGAAATGATTTAACAAAGACACAGTGGTTTCTTGTTTTAAAAGGAAAAGATTTAAAAGATTTACAAAGGTAGCATTAAAAATAAAGTGAAAAAATAAAACTGTCTGATTTTGGGTTTTGAGAAAACATCTTAGGAACTTCACTGCCTTACACTCAGAGAAATGGGGCTCTCACTTGTGTGTAAAAAACTAACATAATGATTCCAGTATAACCCAATCCACAATTTTCCTGGCGCAGCTTCCAAGTTGTGGGCATCGCCAAAAATTATGGGTGAAACATCCGGTTTGAAGCAGAAGTACCTTTCCAGCCAGGGTATTTACATTACGATCTCATATTTTGAAAGGTTAATTAGCTTGTGGCTAGGTGATTTGCTAAAAGCATGAGGGCGAGATGGGAGCACAGAACAAAACAGAGATCAGACAAGGTAAAATTTATCATTGCGCCTTCCCGCCTTTATTACGGATTAGGAGGATGAGGTAAAGAAGTGGTTGAGGATAATCTATGCTAACATCTTTGGCTACATAATAAACACCATGGATTGTAATGGCAAGGCTATGCAAAGCATGAAGAGCCCCGAAGCACACCAATAGGCTCGTTGGGATTGAATGCGTCGGTCTGACTTCATGGTCAGACTAGAGCCGCGTGAGTTGTCAGGGTCCATGAAAGCAGCAGCTCAGCTGGAAAAGTGATATCCTGATGAGAACCAATGCGAACTAAGTCACGTGTACAATAGAAAAACATCGATCACGGACTTCATGATCGGACACATGATGGATGTCCCTGAACTTTGGGACATCTCGTTCCTTTAGCCAACCACTAACTTGATCCTTTAGCTTTATCCAGACGCAAACGTAAACACCATTCCCCGCAACTAGCTCGAATCTTTACCCGTCTAAAATGCTACTTCCTGTGGGCACCGAAAGTTTTGCCCATAACTGTTGATAATGGCGCCCCCCAGCAACCGCCTCAGGAAAATCGTGGATTCCATGCCTTCTAGCTTTAACTAAATTAACATCACAATCATTAACAGTTTCTATGTTGATCTATTGTTGGTCCTTTTTTTCACATTTTTGATTAACTTTCTAAATATTTTGACCCATCATCAGCCGATATGTTGGCCAATGTAATAAATAAATTAAATAATAAATCTAATAAAGCTTCCAATACGAGTATACAGTGTCGTTTTTCTGGTTATGGCATGTCATGTCTCCAAAGGTATGTTTTTGGGATTGGGTGTGCAGAATTGTTCTTTCACATTTAGAGAGACAAGAAGATACAAAAATATTTTCCTGTAGGCTATAATGATTTTTGTGTGTGTTAGAATTTCCATGTGTAGCGTTCTATAAGTATAACATTCTTATCATTTAAGGGATTCAGCATACCAAGCATAAACTCATATCTTTCTACTATCTCAGGTTATTTATGTAACTTTTTCTCTCTACCACCAGGTATTTTTCTCATTCTCATCAGTTACTATTTGATCATTTAATGTTTACTCATCATTTACTTATATTAAATGTACTTATTTGATCGGTCTCTTGTACATTTAACATTGGTTATAATTTAATTGGTTATCAATTAAAGGTACCTTGAGGTTTATGTAATAATTAGCAGGATTAGTTATATGTACTTATCTTTTTTGGCTTTCATTCAAAGTACTTTTCAGTACCTATGCCCCACTTTAATTACTTTGATTATCATTTAAAACATTTTTCAGTATTGTTTATACAAAATTATCTGCTATTCTTCATTTCAGGTATTTTTTACTTTTTACTGTATCTTCAGTTATCACGTAGTGTAAAGAGCAGAAGTGTAACCTACGCATGACCTTTAAGGATGTAACTCAGAAAGATTTTTATGCAATCCACCTTATTCCTATGCCCCATGAGCCCTTGTGTGAAATATGCGAGCAACTTCCGGTTCAACCGGAACTGGCATTTATTTACATTCTATGTTCATGCTACTCCATGTTTTACGAGCTTTTTAGGTAAACTATGTGGGAACATCATGTAGTGATCTCAAGCCCAAAGGTCTCAGAAAAAGGATACACACATCTAACCAAATATGCTTTGGAACACATACTGATTGATAAAGACCACAGTTGGATTTTAAGCAGATATCCCAAGGAGGAATTCTGCTCAGAGAAGGACATTCTCTGACCAATCACTAATTTACGGTCCTGAGGGCAACTCAGGATGACCACATCTTCCCCAACCAGAACAGGACCTGCATTTTGGCAAAACAAACAAAGGCCAATTGTTGAACGTTGAACCCATCCTCCAATCTTGGAGATACCAGAGAAAATCCTTCACAGTATTTACGACCTGCTATAAACTGTGTCCCTTATAGCCAATTTTGTAATGTGTTCTTTTAACATTCAAGAACTGTTTTATATTATCAGGAAAGTAAGCTCATGTTAATCTCTTGATGAAGACTTTTCTTTTGATATGCAACATGACATAATTTGGTGATTAGAAACTAGATGTTACTTCCCCAAATTCACATCACATGCATTCCAGGATTTGCTGCATAAAAGGTGAAAGAGACACTTTACTCAACTGCTGAAATCCACTTTTATGTAAGAATTGAACTTCCTCATATCAAATGATGTCTAACACATGTATTTTCTTTACAGGAATCTTAAATCATCAAGATTAATCCTGTTTTATCTGTTTAGCTGATTTGTTTATTCAATTCCTTCCTTTATTCATATAATTCAGATCTTTGCTTTATTTTATTTTATTGTGTTCATTTTATTTCATCATGTCTGAATAATTGATCCATTTTACACATGTCTCACTTAGAATTAGCAGGTGTTTATAACCATTACGCTTAACTGATAGTCAAATGATCATTCGATATGTGTCTGACTATTGGATGAAACCTGACTCTGTCAGCTTCCCATTGGCTGACAAGCTGCAACCCACATTCCACTGCCAAGACAGAGCGCGAAGCTCTGAACTGAGAGAATCAGAACTGGAAGGAGTAGAGAGAGAACTGAGAGGAGAAGAGTGCGATGGAGAACACGAGAATGTGAACACGAATCTGAACACGCAGAAGAATGAACAAGGCAGAACCAACGGAGAAACTTGGAACAATGGGGAAAGAATGAGAAGAAACCTGCTCTGAACTCAGCAGATTTCAGAATCATGGATCACTCAGGGAGGAGTGATGGAGAGAAGAAGATGACTTTAACCTTTATGTAAACCAGTTACATATTTTTGTACCTTTTTCAGCGAAAGCCATTTTTGAATCACTCCCGTGATTATCTGCCAGTATTTTTACTATCAATTATCCCGTGACATCAGTCCTGAATCCGCACGTCTCTGGGGAGACGGATGAGAGAGAGAGAGGACGAACCAGAACCACCACTGAGCTGACAGCCCGCAGAGAGCCGGACGAACTTCCAGGAGATTCGGAAGATTTTTGGGGTCCGTCCACCCGACAGTCTTCCAAAGGATTTGAGGAACAGTCCAGCAGAACCAGGGCGTGAGTGAAGCACCTCAGTCAGACGGAACCTCTGAGAAGAATCCTGATCATTTACTATGAAATATGATCTGATGTTACAAGAAGTTGGTGATAGTGAATTAATCCAGACCTACGGTTTACCAGACCCAATTTAACTTTGTTTAGTTGGATTAAGAAATCCTTCCTTCTTTTTCTTTGAACATTTATTAATTAACTGAGGCTTAATTAATTTATGTTTCATTTTCATACCATCTCACATTTCTTTCACAAGATAACTTTTGGTTGATCATCATGCTCACACATTTCTTGTATATATCTTGTACATACATTATCTTATGTAGTTTGTAGACTAGTTAATAAATACTCCGTATTATCTTAACTAGTCGTTGTTTGTGGTTTTTCTGATGTATCATGAAAGGTCACTTCAAGCGAGAACTCATGAAAGCGTCCTGAGACTGATCACTTCATTAAATCAATCTAAGAGTTGATTTAAGACATTAATGGTTTTCCTTGCTTCCATTACATATCAAATAAGTAAGGTGGTGCTCTGAGGCTGTATTAGTATTGATATTAATAGAAAAATTAATTTGAATATCATACATAGTGATGCTACATATTGTGATGCTAATAGTTATATTTATAAAATAGTTATTTTAGTTTGATTTGTTGCTGCTATTATTTATTTATTTTATTATTTATTTCAGATTTTGTATTATTATTATCGTTATTATCATTATTACTATTATTTTTCATTCTGCTCACATTATCTGAAAATCAATATCATGTCAAACTAAAAACAAAACACTCGGAACAGCCTTAGATAGTATTTTCTATAATGACACACTTTTTTTTTTTTTTTTTTTTAAAGAGAAAAATCGAGTAAATTTGGAGGACAGGGACAGGGCCTGCAAAACTTCTCAGCCCAGGGGCCTACCAGTAGGTTAATGCGACCCTGGGTGTACCAGGCTACAACAGACATGCCACACTCAGGGTAATGGGCTGTCTGATACAGCAGCCCACTCCTATCCACACGAGAGCATGACCTGGTAACAAGCACAACTGGATTTGCATAACGTAAGGTTATCTGAAACACACAAACAAGAAATGAATGAACTGCAAAGATTGTCATAAGTTACAACTGCTACTGGGCAAAAAAGCTGGAAAAGGTAAAGATGCCAAGAAAGTTTTGAGGTTGAACATTAGCAGTTAAAAGCTAGCTGAGTGAATGATGATCAGTCACTGCTCTTTTGGCAAACATTTAACATAAAACTGAGATACATAAACTTCTCATTTGACAGCCATGATAATACAGTACTTTGTCATGGTTTCATGACTTGAACTATCAACTTCCTCAGCAACTCTAACTGCATAACCACTGTTTCAGCTGGGATTTTCTGCTCAAATCAACCAAGAATATCATTGTATTACTTATTTATTCTCCATGTAATTATTATTTCATTATTAGCTCAGAAAAACCACTTACCACGCATTTATTCAATTATGTTTTTGGCCCAGCTGAAACATGGTACAACATTAAATATCTACACACATCAAGTCCAACAGAATTTTGAATGCAACTCTTCATTACTAATCCTACTCTCAGCTGGTGCGGTTTCTCTGCTTTCTTCATTGCCGATAGCAGTGAGCTTTAACAGAGATCTCACTCGTGGCCACGTTTCTCCCTGACACTTTAAAACAGTACAAACAAATTAACTGTGGGACATTAATATTAAATTGATTTACAGTAGATGATACTGTAGTTCAAGATATGAAAGATCCAAACCAACTCAGAAAGCTGAGGACAGTCTAGCACAAGCTTAATTTGCTATGATTAGCTAGCATTAGCGACCTACTTTCATAATTGCAGAGATGAAACGAGACATAAAACTTGAAACCTTTTTCAAGTTTACTTTGTGCTGTTCTACAGCATCCCCAAACAATTCTCTGCACATCGTTGACCATAATTTTTGGCAAGTCCAATAAACATCGAGTAAATCGTAAAGGTTCCGCCATCCTGCTGGTTTCTGAACTGGAAGTTGGGGGTGGCCTTACCATTAATGTTGAAATGACTCATGCATAGAGCCTATAGGAAGTATCAGCAGGTGCTATAAGAAGGGGAATAGCTGTTAAACTTTCTTCCTGTTTGAATGAGCTGACTGGTTGTGATGCAGGTCATGTTGTGGGTGACAGAGGTGTGAATGTTGTTTGAATGAGAAATGGAATGTGGTAGGGATGAGCAAGTACACCACTATCTGTATCTGTACTTGGAGAAGGCGGGGCTTAAACCGGAAGTGGGTGTGGTTTGAGCAGAACTGGGTGGGGCTTATATTAGCACATTAACTCTGAAATTGATAGAAATTGATCAGAAGTTTCTTGATCTGTTGTTTATTTGATAACTATTTTAAAGCTGCAGCTCGGGATTGTTTTAATAGTTGATTAATCTACCCTGTAATCGATCGATTAATTGATTAATCGGAAAAGCTCCATGTTTGTAAAGCTCTGACTGAGATGCAGTGTGTTGTTGACACACAACGAGTAGGTGCATTACTGCCACCCACTGGTAGGGAGTGTCCGAAAATAGTTTATAGGCTACAGACCGGAAGTATGGCTGGGTGATATTGAATTTGAGTAATATCCAGATATTTTTATAGCATGTCACGATACACAATCTATACCTCGATATTTTACCTTAGCCTTGAATTAATGCTTTAATGCATATAATTCCATTTGTAAGATGATTCTGTGTCTACATTAAACATTACTGTTCATACTGCATTAATATTTGCTGATTTTAAACATTCATGCCAAAAAGGGTGAAATCATAACTTAACTAATTGATCAAAACTGTATTGAACAGTTAAAGCAGTGCAATAAACATCATGTAATCTAAAAAAAACAAACGACTACTGCTATGCCTTTCGGTAAAAGAAACAGATAATTAGTTCATGGTGTGAATTATTTACATTAAAAAAGGGAACAAATAAGTTGATAGTTACTAAAAGTAAGTTATTTCATGCTAAAGAAAAATAAACAGTAAAATGAATTTCAGATTTAATCAGTGTGACACATTTTCTTCTTAAAAAGTTCTTTGTTAAAACGTATGCTCAGTTATGCGAGCGAGTGCTTACATCTTAATGAGGATCTTTGTTGTTTGTTCTACTACAATGTTGTGAGCAAGTTATCAACTCATGTGCGCCAAATATGTTCTATACACGTGAGCCTCGGAAAACTTAAGTCTTTGTAAGTATTGTGCTGTGTACGTGTGTTAACTACAGTAGTTAGTTGGTTGAAATTCTTCATCCTCCATTTCTTTATAACTTGCGCTGCGGCAGCAACCTGAGCTTGCTGCCAGAGAAGCTGCTCCGGCCGGGCACATGATGTAGCACGAAGCACATGTGATGTCCGCAACTAGGCGCGCTTGTCTATCCTAACCGGTAGGGATAAAGCATTTTTGACGAGTACGAGCATGATACGAGTAAAACTCATCAATATCCGTGCTCGTGCTGAAGGAGAATCCTTATTTGATAACTAACTGTCTGCACGCTCTGTGATTGGCCAGTCACACACAGCGCCCGCCTCCCTACACAGAGACACATCTCTGCTGTGCTCCGCTCTCACACACTCACAGACTCTGAGACTCTTGATCTCTGCTTTGCTTGACTCGTGCTCACATTGCTCTCTTTCGTACACCCTTTCTTCAGCTCGCCTTTTTTTCTGTCTCTATGATATTAAAAGTTACTTAGTGATTTTTTTTTTTATAATGTATGCAGCGCATTTGACAAGACAGAGCTGAAAAACTATGGAATGATAGAAGTGCCACAATAAAGAATAAATCTGAAAAAGAATACGAAATTAAAAGAGCAAATATGTAGACAAATACCTAAAACAAATAAAAATATTTTTTTTATAATTTGGCTATTTATTTTCACTTGATAATATTATTATTCATATTATTTTATTAATTGTCAGTTATTTTTCCTTATTCATTTTCAAATTTATTTCCTTATTCATTTTTGTATATATATCCTTATTTATTTTCCTATATATTTTCTGATTTACTCAGATATTTCCCTGTTTCCCTATTTTCTTTTTTATTAACTTATATATATCCATATTCATTTCCCATATATATCCTTATTCATTTATTTATATATATCTTTATCCATTTACTTATATATATCCTTATTTATTTACTTATAAATATCCGTATTTATTTCCCTTTAACTATTCCCTATTTATTTCCATATACAGTATATTCCCCTATTTATTTCCCTATATTTATTCTCATTTATTTCCCTTTAAATATCGCTATTCATCTCTCTTTATATTCCCGTATTTATATCCTTAGTTATTTCCTTGTATCCGAGCTGTCAGTCATCTGCTTTGGGGAGGGGCTTGTGTCCAAACTGACTAGTCGATCCCAGCACGAATGATGAGCTAACTCTTCTCTAAACGTTGCCCTGGAGGGATCCTGGGAGGCAGGGGTACCTAATGCCGGTAATGGCTCATCTTCCAGGGGGGAACTCACACCCCCCCTGGTCTCCCTTCCCAAGACTTTTCTCCCCCTCTTCTCTACCTCACACACACACACGTAGGGTCTTGGGGAGGGCGCGTGTCAAGCGGGCGTGGTGAGGGGTGGCACCAAAGTGCCTTTGTTTGCCGCAGTTTTAACTACACTTAGACACCTAAACACATAAAATAACGACAGCTCACAACCACTTCTGAGAGGCAGGCCATATAACGTGTGGAAGGAGGGGGGGGCCGGTTGGGTGGTCATACTGCCTACGCGACCCCACTCCCGACTTGGCACTGCCTCTCAGTTTCAGCACAAGCACGGATATTGATGAGTTTTACTCATATCTAGCAAGATAGCCCTGTTCGTTTCCAGACTGCCTGAAAATAAAGTTGTGTTGAGTATGAAAACTTTATGACCTATGAAAAAAACTGTAAATAGTTTCTTTGCTATTGCGATCAAAAACATTGAATCTCAACTCTGAAGCTGTTCTGTAAATAGTTGCCAAATAAACAACAAGTCAAGAAAATCTCATCAATTCATATTAATTTCAGACTTAAAATAATGTGCTGATTTAAGCCCCACCCCGTTCCGCTCAAGTCACACCCACTTCCGGTTTAAGCCCCGCCCACTCCGAGTACGGAAACAGATACAGATAATTTAGATGGTTGAACAGATACAGATACAGATAGTGGTGTACTTGCTCATCCCTAATAAAGATGGAGAGAGTTTTTAGAAACCACGAATATTTCCTGGGCCATGATTACTGACCGATGCCAATAGATTCCCCCGAGCAACCTTCCCGAACTGGGGATTCTTAGATCATTTCAGAGGGTCGCCAGATGATTGTAATTGCTGTGAACTAAATACATTTAGAATTTTTAGGGTTGTCAAAATAAATCTGCCAATGCAGGGAGATTAATCTGTAGGAATATAAACGCATTCATTTTCTAAGAAATAAATTATAGCCTAACTCATAATAAAAATCGCAATTTAGCAATATCTTACAAAATCCCTTCTCATATCTTGGTCAGTTAAGTTGTTTTTTTTTTATCATGTTTTCTTACAGTTGTGTACATATGTATATATGATTATTGTTGCACGTTTACTTTTTATATTATTGTTATGTTAGATAGATGTTTGTTTAAAAAAAGAGAGAGAGAGAGAGAGAGAGAGAGAGAGAGAGAGTATTACAAACGTTGAATTTTGCTCCTGGGATTAATAAAGTATTTTTCATTTCATTTAAAATTTCATTTCATTCATAATCCACCAAACCCCCATTATTCCCCTGATTCATAAAGATTCTGACAGTTTACATGTAGATGTTGCAGGATGATCTGATATATCGCACAATAAAGAGCTCTGCCATTGCGGAGGTCAGGAACAACAACGTCTGGTATCTGGGGGTCGTAGCTCAAAAAGTTTGGGAACTCCTAGATCTATGTGTTGAACTGGACTCGACCGACCCGCCAAATCCGTTTAAACCCGTGCACAGTTGTTGACCACAACGCACTCTGGTGTGCAGTGAGCCGTTGTGTTCATTCACCTGCAGTAACGTGCTGTCACTTCTGGTTAACTGTGATTCCACTGTGAAGTCCAAATATAAGGTTCTTTCGAGCCTCCACCTCACCAACAAGCACCTCCACTTCATTCTCCATGAAACTGCGTTTTCTCATCTTCTCAGTCGCCACGATCAAGTTTTAAATGCCTCAGATCAGCTAGCTTATTTATATGCAAAAATATCCATGAGGTGCTTTGCATTGACCCTTCATGGTAGAATGTGGGTGTGTAGGGGGCGGCATATGAGCCAAATTCACCAGCGCAAACTTCCAGGGAGAGTGTGATTTATAAAGGGGAAATTGCTTGGATTTTTGCATATGCCCAGTTTTATAAATCTGAATATTTTTTGGAGCAAACTTTGGGTTTTTGGCGCAAGTACACTTTTAGTAAAGATCCTGCACACAGTTTTATAAATGAGGCCCTTGGGCATGAAAAAGCACCTGACATGTCATCCGGCAGATCTTGACAGCCGGCTGGAAGGCACGCCCAGTTACATTGTGGACTCATCGGGCCCACCACGCCCACACCTGAATGGCAGGGGGAGGCAAGCCTGATGGTCCAGTCCACCACTAAGCATGCTGCTCTCCCACTGTACTATTTCCTGTGGAGCAGTGTCCTAGGCGTGGGAAAGCATGAAGCCCCCCTCGTCTCTGTTCATGGCTCTACAGATCTGGGCATGAAAAAGTTCCCCTTTCAGCCGACTGCCAGCCACTTACCAGCGACTTGTCTGCTAATTCAATCACACAGAGAAACGCCTGTGTGCCCAGGGGAAACGATTTCGGAGCATAAATGAATGCCCGGAACAAGGACGTTTCCACACGCCATGTACTGCACCACTTCTGGCAGAAAAAGGAGGAACTTTGTCATGCCCGCATCTGTATCTGCACGCCTCCAGATCTCTACAGCCTCCTTAATCCACCGTTTGAGCCTGTTTTTCTCAGTGCCGATGACTCTTGCTCCATCCCAGTCCATGACGCAATTGTTTCTTTTGCAGTGGTCTGATATTGCTGATTTGAGATTTTGACTTAATGCCATTTCTTTCTGAGATTGTGTGAGACATGATGTCATTTCCTTTTCGCATTCCTTCTGATGTTCTGTTTTTCTCTTTACTTGTCCTGTCCAGCATCGAAGCAAGCAGAATGGAAATCTGATTGCTTTATTCTGTTGAACAGTTTTGCTTTACCAAGCGGAGCTTTATGAACATAAGGCTCCACTTGATATCCTGTTTATTCATTTTATTTCTTTAATTAAACATTTGTCTATAACAGCATTCCATATCATACTGCTGGGCCTGACAAGGGAGAAATGAAAGTTAACAGAGGTAATGATACAAAGTGGAACAGAGAGAAAGGAGTAAGGAAGAGGAAGAGAGAAAGAGAGAGAGAGAGGAAAGAAAACATGAATCCACTTACACAGTTCACTGGTACATCTGTACAGCAATCCCTAAACAACATTCCAAGGTCTCTGTCGGAAAATTATAGACCGATATCCAACCTCCCCTTTATGTCTAAAATTCTTGAGAAAACAGTTTCAGCTCAACTTTGTGCCCATCTGAGCAGAAATAATCTGTTTGAAAAGTTTCAGTCTGGTTTTAGAGCTCATCATAGCACAGAGACGGCACTGGTGAAGGTTACTAATGATCTTCTCATGGCTTCAGATAAAGGACTCCTGTCCATACTTGTCCTGTTAGATCTCAGTGCTGCATTCGACACCATCGATCACAACATTCTGCTACAGAGACTTGAACATGTTATTGGAATTATGGAACTGCATTAGATTGGTTCAAGTCATACTTATCTGATAGATTTCAGTTTGTTAATGTCAACAACGAGTCTTCATCACACACCAGAGTAACTCATGGAGTTCCCCAGGGTTCTGTGCTCGGACCAATTCTCTTCACATTATATATGCTTCCTTTGGGTAATGTCATCAGACAACATGGCATAAATTTTCATTGTTATGCAGACGACACTCAGATATACTTATCTATGAAGCCTGATGAAACCAATCAGTTAGATTACAAAGATGTCTTAGTGACATAAAGACCTGGATGACCCTGAACTTTCTGCTTCTAAATTCAGACAAGACCGAGGTTATAGTCTTTGGACCCGAAAAACTCAGGACTAAATTATCTAGCTTTATAGTTGATCTGGATGGCATTAATTTGGCTTCCAGCACCACAGTGAAGAATCTTGGAGTCATTTTTGACCAGGATCTGTCTTTCAACTCCCATATAAAACAGGTTTCTAGAACCGCATTCTTTCACCTACGTAATATTGCTAAAATTAGGAACATCTTATCTCAGGACGATGCAGAAAAACTAGTCCATGCTTTTGTTACTTCCAGATTGGATTACTGTAATTCCTTATTATTGGGCTGCCCCAAATATGCCTTGAAAAGTCTCCAGCTGATCCAGAATGCTGCAGCCAGGGTTCTGACTAGAACCAGCAGGAGAGATCATATTTCTCCAGTTCTAGCTTCTCTTCATTGGCTCCCTGTTAAATCCAGGATAGAATTTAAAATTCTTCTTCTCACATATAAAGCTCTCCATGACCAAGCTCCATTATATATTAGAGATCTCATAGTTCCATATATTCCAAGCAGAGCACTTCGCTCTCAGACTGCAGGCCTTTTGGTAGTTCCAAGGGTCTCTAAGAGTAGAATGGGAGGCAGAGCGTTTGGCTATCAAGCCCCCCTATTATGGAATCAGTTACCACTTCAGGTTCGGGAGGCAGACACCCTCTCTACCTTTAAGATCAGGCTTAAAACCTTCCTTTTTGATAAGTCTTGTAGTTAGGGATGGCTAGCCTTCCCTTAGTTAAGCTGCTATAGGTTTAGACTGCTGCGGGACATCCATCATGCACTGGGCTCTTTCTCTCCCACCATCTCTGTCTCTCCATGTAGAAACCTGTGACAGTATTGCATCATTAACTGTGTTCTCCTCTCTCAGCAGATCTGGCTGGATAACGTTGCAGTGTTTGTTGGTCTCCCTTTCTGTCTTCTCCCCCCCAGCCGGTCGAGGCAGATGGCCGCCCTACCTGAGCCGGGTTCTGCCGGAGGTTTTTCCTCCCTGTTAAAAGGGTGTTTTCCTTCCCACTGTCGCCACCCCTCCGTGCTTGCTCAGGATGGGGGATTGGACCGGGTCAAGTCAAGATTCGATCCAATCTGTTGGTTTCCTTAACTAGGCTATTATGAATCTCACCTGAATTTTTCTGTCTGTTTAAGCGCCCTGAGGTGACACTGTCATGAATGGACGCTATACAAATAAAGTTGAATTGAAATTGAAAAACAAAACAAGCAGTCCCCTACAGGAGGACCCGCAGGTGGCTTAAATATCCTCAGATCATACAAACACACGCAGAACTACGCAGAGAAGAGGTACAACCTAGTCATCGCAATGGGAAGCGGAGTCACAGTGTCAACATGCATAATAAAGGGTGCTCCGTGGTGATACAGTCATGCAGATGCAGCCTCGTCTCTGCAAGGAGGAGGAAGCCCGCAAGGCTCACGACCCAGGCCCCCAGCAGCCACCCAGAGGCCCAGATCCCAGCCCCCCCCCCCCCCCCCCCCAAGAGCGGACATGCATCCCCCAAAGGGCGGCAAAAGGCGGCCCCAGCCGGAGCGCCCCGTGGTTTGGGGCCCAGGCCCCAGCGGACCAAGACCAGCAGCTGCCGACCCCACCAGGTGCCGGGCGCCCCCCGGGGCAGAGACAGCGCCGGGCCCAGGGCCCAAGCGCCCAGGAGCAGCCACACTCCCGCCCTTCCTTCCTTTAGCCCCTCACGACCATCCCTACTAGACACTCACGAGCATGCCACTCCTTCCTCCATCCCCCCTTTCCTCCAACCACTTACCCACATCTCCTCCCTCTTCCAGCCCAAGTTCCTCCCTCCCACATTTCCTCTTTCACACTCTCATTCTCACATATCCACCTCGCTCTTGCCCATGCCCCCGTGCCTCCTGAGTGGTAGCCCGGGCCGGGGAAGGAGCCGCGAACTCAAAGCCCCCAACACGTCCCCCCCCACCCCACCCACCCCCCATCCCCCACCCCCGGAGGCAGCAGGCCAGGCATCCCCCGGGCCAGCAGATCCCCCGCAATGCAGCCAGCCTTAACCACTAGCGCGTGAAACAGCCACTACTCCCCCTCTCCCCAGTAGCGCCCGGGAGAGCGGGGTATGAAAGTACACACCCCGTTTAAACATATCTGTGTCCATGAGTTTTGGTTAAGGGTTCTGGCTCAGGGAGCCTCCAATTTTGAAGTTGGACAGGAGATTGAATCATCCAGTTTTAATAATAACCCATATATTTTCAAAAGTAGTTTGGGGATACAGAGATTCAGGGATTCTGCTACCCTGACAGGAGTCTGCAGGTTCAGTTGGTTAGAGGTATATTTTTTGCTTAATATAGATTTAAGTTGATGGTATTCTAAGAATTTAGTACTACTGATCCCATATTGTAAAGTGAGTGTATTTAATGGCAGGATATTTTTGTTTTCAATATGTTCTAATTGTTTTACTCCTTTATCTTTCCAATGTACAAAATTAATCATTTTCTTGTTTTGTACAATATCCAGGTTATTACAGATGGGTGTAAGCTTACATGGAATAATAGAAGACTAACATCAGGAATTCCCACCATGCTTTCAGAGTAGAGCAGATGTTGATACTTTTGAAGCATTGAGATCTGATTGTTGAGTTGATGAATGGCAAGTCGGAGACAACCAGATCCTCACACAATGATTGGTCTGTGTCTAGTCACGATTTACCTAGATGGGTAGGTTTCAGCCATTTGGAGATATATTAAAGCTAGTTTGCTAAGAAATAGTAATTAAAATTGGGTAAGTCTAACCCACCTCTGTCTTTAACCTGTTTTTAAGTTTTTAAACTGATAGGTGATGGCTTGTTTTTCCAAAGAAATTTGGATATGTGAGAGTCCAGTGACTTAAACTGGAAGAAGGTTTAGTGAGTATCATTGAGAACAGGTAATTGATTTTAGGTAGAACCATCATTTTAATGGTAGCAGCTCACCTCATGAGTGATATGGGTAAGTGCTTCCATTGTGCGAGATATTTCTCTATTGATTTTAAATAGTATCAGATGTTATAACCCCTCACTGACAGCAAAAATTGTCCATAAGTGGTACATCGAGAGGGGACCATTACAGTTCCTACTGCTCCTTCAAGTGCATAATTGTAGTTTAACTTCTAGTTAAACAGCTCTTTGGAGTTTTGCATTTTAATTTTCTCTGTGTAATTGCCCCTCAAACCAGCTCCCTTTTATTGTCATGTTGCAGTATTGTGTATTGGTTTTTACAGCCAGTTTGTCAAACACATAAGTTCTTCTCAGCTCATGAAGTTTTTGTCTCAACTGGTGCAAATTCTATTGAGGAGCAATGACTGGCTTCTCACTCTGTACCTGGCTTTTTCTGTTTTGATATGAATGAAATCCATAAATTGTAGTATTTTTGGCTTGAAAAAAAAAAGTTGATTAAATTGTTCTGTTGGAAGTTTTATGATTCTTACTTACTACCTTTTTATTTTTTACAAAAATAAATACTTGATGGATGTTTGTTCTGTCGGTGTTTTTCCACATTTCCAGACAGTTATCAGGCTCCTTTTTTATGGAATCAGCTCCCAGTTTGGGTCAAAGAAGCAGACATCTTTTTAAGATTATGCTGAAACTCCTACTTCTGATTCATTTCTGTCTCATGCCACTGTCAGCAGGTATCAGATAGGTGAGGACCTTTTCTTCTAAGTGTTTCGTAGCATTTTCTTTTGATTTGGTCCACTAATGAAGCTCACTGATAAAGCAGCCTATTACCTGACAGGGCTGTCTTTATTTAGGAGCTCCTCCCTGACACTGGCTCTGATTTATCTCTAAGTGAGGAGATATGATAAGGCAAATGAGATATCAAGCCATCATTTGTCTGCACACTAAGACCTCATGTCAAGCTGACATTCTGGGGGCAAGTATGTACCAAGAAGAGACAAGAGACAACCTTTTGCATAAAGCGTAGGACATGAATAAGAGTATCATGAGCAGAATTTGTATAATTTCTCCACAACTTCTTTTTTTCCTTTTCTTATACTGACAATTGTGACAATATTTACCATGTATTGTGTACAGTACAGTATGTGGTGATGTGGTAGACCAAATAAACAATAGAAACTACAGACAGAACTTAGAGAATAAGAAAAGAAAATCTGAATTCAAAATAATTTTTGGAAGTTACCAGATTCTAACATTACACATAGTCCTAATGGAGTTGAAAATGGCTAACAAATAATAACAGCAATAGCTGCATTTAGACAGGGCAGTTTTAAGAACTGGTTACCTTGAATTTTGTTCTGTGAACTACCCCTCTCCAGGAAAGTGTTTCATTTTGCATTCACATGAGTCAGGGACCTTGATGGGGACTGATGTGACGCAACCATCTGTGACAGATGTGTTACTTTTGCGCCCCAACAAAATATAAGAAAACCTGTGAAAAGTAAGGAGAAAAGACAATACTGTTTTCATGATCTGCTTGACGGGATTATAAATCATGGACGATCACATCAGGCATCTAACATCGAGGCTGGAAGAGCACAGAACGATCTAGAGAAGTAGAACCGGGTGGCAAGTGATACTTCGTTGAAGGAAGAAAAGAGAGCAGCGCACCACAGACAAAGGAGACAATGTGTAAGTTTAACTTATTAAACATGCCTCGGTTCTATCCGTGTCATATCTGTAAACATTTAAGACATGATTCTATTGTTTGTGTTTAGTGGTGACAGAATACTACACACCTTTGTCATACACGGATTTCTAGGGAACCACGAAAAAACCCTGCATTAGAGTAGGAACTAAAATCGGTTGGAACTGAGGGCTGTGGCCCCTACTTCCTGTCTGTCCGAACGTGCAAAAAAAAACAGCCCCGTACCTGAAAAGGTTATAGGAACTTAAAAAAGTTCCTATAAGTTAGCATCATGCAGTAGCTGCAGATTTGTCGGGTGCACATCCATGATGAGAACCTCCCGTTCCACCTCATCCCAAAGGTGCTATATTTGTGGTATCTCCAGGGAGCACGCAGTAAATTCAGTTTTCAACACAGCTTTATTTTAGCTTCACCAAACTGGACATGGTACAACGCACTACGTTCCTTGCCTATCCTTCTTCTCTGCCTCCTCCTTCTTCCTCCCAGGTCTCCTCTCCTCAGCTCTCTCTGCTACTGCCCCCTATCGTTTAGGCTGAAACACCACAATATTGGTTTGAGATCCTCATATTCGTATGTATATATACAATATATATATACATATATATATGTATATATACATACATATATATATACATAGATAGATATATATAGATAGATAGATATATCTATATATATATGTACACAGCAAGGGAAAAAAGTACTGAAAACATCAACATTTTTCTAAGAGAATATATTTCTAGTAGAGCTATTGACACAAAGTTTTCGCTAGATGTCGGCTACAACCCAAGTAATGCACACATACAAAGAAATCCTAAAATTTATGTCCATAAATGAAGTCAAGTCTGATATAGTGAAACAAGACAGGGAATAAGTATTGAACACATGAAGAAATGGAGGACAAAAATATCTGGAAAGCCAAGAAAGCAGCTGGAGTCTGTCAGTATTTAGAAAGTAATCCTGTCCAGTGTAAAGTAATATCATCTGGTTTAGTTCTAATTGATGCCTTTAAATATGTTTCTCATCACCAAGGTGTCAAGAAGCATTCCATTATGGGTAAAAGCAAAGAGCTGTCTAAAGACGTACACAACCTTATTATTGCAAACACACTGAAAGCATTGGTTCCAGGTACATTTCTAAACTTCTGAAAGTTCCAGTGAGCACCATTGGAGCCATCATCTAGAGGTGGAAAGAACACGGCATCATCATAAACCGGCCACGGTCAGGTGCTGCTCGCAAGATCTGAGACAAAGGAGTCAGAACAATAATTTGTTTCAGGCTCTAAAATATACTAAATGACGTCGTTTCGAGTCAATTATGGATGCTACCCACTCAGGACACTTGGATAACATTGGATGAGCAGTATTGAGGAATATTGACAAGTTTTTGTGGACTTTCATGGACCTTTTTGGCTCCGACCCCGGCGAACTCCATTATAGGAAAGTTGGGGGGGGGGAGAGAAGCCTTCCTGATTGCCGGCTGCATTTGAGATATTGGAAAAAGTGCTCCAGAGTCTTGCTCACCATGAGGGTAAGTGGAAAATAAAGTTAAATCATTCTGTGGGTGAACTATTCCTTTAATAATAGCAATAATAACCATTTAAAAAGTAATGATATTTATATTGATAATGGTGATAATAATCATCATCATCATCATTATCATAATCATAATATCAAATAATTATAACAAAAAGTTATATTGTTGTCATTTGTGCCTGAATCAGGGGTGCCCAAGTCCGGTTCGCGAGAGCTACTATCGTTCAATTTTCAGAGCATGCCTTCTCTAACACACATGAAACAACTTGCTAATTCCCTCATGCACATCATTCAGCTCTGCAGAGTTGAATGATGTGCATGAGGGAATGACTTATACTGTGACTTTGGACAAAAAAAGAAACGGAAAAAGCTATTCCTATTGTACCTTTGAAAAATTTGATTACTGAATAAAAAATGTACAGTTTCTCTTTTATTATCTAAAGTCTGGTGAGGTTGTCAACGTGGTTAGAAGTATGTGTCTGCAGATACATACAATTGAATGTAGTTTCTATAGACGCTTTTGCGCACATTTCGATCCATTCCTGTTTGGAATGGTAAATGGGTTCTGTTCCATTTCAAATGGCTGTGGTCCAGCGGTCCGGAGAGTTTTATAGGCTTTGTTTTTTGTCTATGTTCATGCATATTTTAGGAATAAACACAACATTTTGTCTGTTCAGATAAAATTTTGAATTTCTACTGTAAAGATGATCAAGATGGAGCTCAAGATTGGTCTTTATAGACTGCATCCCTCATTAAATCCTGCTTTACTTTAATCTATTCAATCAAATTGGACTTAAGTGTATTGTATTAAAATCCTAGTGGGGAATTATTTAATTACTTCCAAGCAAAAACTAAAAATGTTTTCTGCCTAGTAGAGAAACTTTATGCTCTTTGCCTAAAAGACCAAAACAAGATCAGTTTTGAAAAATTGCTTTAAAGCAGAACTCAGTCACTTCAGCTCGGGGCTCCCCCTAGTGGCGTCCTTTCACTGTCGTAAAGTTCAACCCCCCACGTCGTTTTGGCTGAAAGCACAAGGAAATGTTCTGGACAGATTTGAAGGGAGAGCGGGGCTGTGATGACTTTTCCACAACATTTCCTGATGTCTGCAAGCACCCGGGACGCAATAAGTCCGCAACGAAGCGGCATGTTTGAAAAGACGAGACTGTTTAAAGAGCGGATGAACTTTACTGCTCATGCTCATGCTCATGCAAGTCTGAAAACAGCTTTAGTTTCTTATACAGTAAATGTAACATACAGTGTTTTGATTTGGCTTTCTGTAACATTCTTCTTTTTTCATCATTGTCCTTCAGTTTAAAGGTATCTATTTTGCTTGATACCCAACTACATTTTTCTGAGCGCTTTAGTTACTCATTACTTTTTACATTTTAATTTCTCCAATCTTCCTTTCCAATTAAAGCTTGATTTCTGAAAATTGGGATTTTGGATTTATCAGTATTTCTGAGGAAAATGTATTACATGTCAGTCTGATGTATGCTTTAATAAGAGTGGATAAATAAATAATAAAAAAAAATAACAAAGAAAGTGAACAAATTTTATGTAAGATACACAAAATATGAAATAGTAGTAACATTTCATATTACTACTTCATATTTGTCTGGAATCAAATCTGCTTTGATTCCAGACAAAACAAGTGTTTTGTTTGTGCAAAGCAAGCTTGTGCAAATTAGTACCTGCTGCATCTAAAAATGGTCAACACAGTCCCACCAATAACCAGTTGGTCATGGCCAAAGTGTTTATAGTAGAAAGAATTAAAACAACACATGGATTTGTTCTTTTTTAAAAAAAAACAAAAAAACAAACAACTTTTTAAATGACCATTTGTTCTGTTCTCTCTAAACTCTGATGGTGGCATATGAAATCACAGTATGGTCACAGGAAGTGCAGCACAATAGCACCAGAAAAAAAGAAAGTATGACAGCACCAGAAGGACACTCCCATAAAACTGTGTATATAAACAATGTTTGCACCAAGACCAGTCAGCTCTTGTTCTATCAAGGCACCGGTTCTTCAAAGGAGCTTCTGCGTCTCATTAAGTGAGGTGAGAAAGATGTGTTTCTTAAAAGTTTGAAGTGAGCAGGGATCACACCTGAATGGAAAAATTTCAAGCAATATAATACGTTTTACAATTCCCTATCTCAATGTGATATCAGTAATTCAATTGTTTTGAACGCCCAAATTCATCTATAGGTTCATTGGAGTTTTTCTTCCTTCACTACAGGACTAATCTACTACCAAGGGCGAAAATGGTGAAGTATCTTGTGACTGTATACACTGCCAACCGCATTGGTGCCACTACTCTGAACGATGTCTTCCTTACACTGGTGGGCACAGATGGGAAGAGCGAACGCAAGTTGCTCAAGAACTTAAAAGGGCCGTCTGCATTTGTCAAAGGCGCTGTAAGTCCAAAATAATCAAGCTCTGTCCTAAGATGAATCGCAGTTCTCCAGATTTCTCTCTTATTAACATAAACTTAATCTCTTATTTAGTAACAGGAAATGTGCAACTCTGCAAACTTGTCAAAATAAGGGACTGCAGATAATTGCATTTTATTCAGTGTGGTCATGGTGTACATTCATTTTGTTTTCTCCACCTGTGACGCAGTTATGTTCATTCATTCATTCTGTCATTATTCCAGACAACGACTTTTACTGTGTCCTGTACCACTTCCATTGGAAAACTGGTGCTGATAGAGGTGGATAAAAAGCCTTTACTACTGTTTCCTGAAGACTCTTGGCACCCTGCCAAAGTGGAGGTGAAATCTCCAGAGGGAGACATCTACTGCTTCCCCATCTACAGCTGGATCACTGACAGTGTGGTGCACCGCTTCAGAGAGGGAACAGGTTTGCGGGACTGTGTTTCTCTAATAATGCCACATATTGTTCACTGACATTAAGAAATGTGACAGATTCTGTAAACTAGACAACTTCCTCCTAACAGGCTGAACTTAGCTGCTTCAGCTCTGTAGTGTTTATTTGTTTTCTCCCTCTTCAGCTCTGACAATCTCCAAAGATAAATTTCCACTTGGCAAAGACTGTCGAGAGGAGGAGCTTAAGCAGCGTCGTAAAGACTATTGGTAAGTGCTCTAAACTTTCACACATTTCAGTACATCCAGAAATCTACCATGACACAGTTCTTCTTTTCTAGTTTAAGTATATATGACATCGCTAATGTTCTGTCAGGAGTCATTAAATTACATGAAACTATAAAAGATGTCCAAGACTTCAGTGTATTGTGACTGACTGACTGACTGACTGACTGATATGAAATGGCATTCTTTACAGCTGGGATGTGTACATTGAAGGAGTACCGCACTCCATGAAAGCAGATGACCTTCATTCTCTACCATATGAGATCCGTTATTCTGTCTCAAAGACAACTGAGTTTGCCTACATTGAGTTCAAAGGGTGAAGTCCTATTTTTTTTTTCATATATCTGTCTACTTTTTTATCTTTTCACTTACTTCACTAATATTGAGATAAAGTGTCATATTAAGTTACAGTCCTTTTTATTTTAACTTTTTTTTTTCTAGGCTGGCAGAGCTGCAGCTTAAGGGATTGGCTGATAGCAAGAAGAGTTGGACAAGTTTTGATGACATTAATCGGGTGTTTTGCTACAGAGACACTGCCATATCAGGTACTGTACCTTAATGTAACTGTACGCATTAATTTAGAATATTATACCATTTCCTTGAAGCGAAAACCACTGATTAACTTGTTTGAACTTATCAGATGATGGGCTCTACAGGGCAGGAAAAGATTAAAGGTTGAATATGGAACATTTTTATTAAAAGCTATATTTTTTCAAAAATAATACCTCCACAGGTCGTTTGGGGGTGTACAGAATGAAAGTACAACATTTCCCAGAAAAATTATATTTAGCCTAAAAATAATTATAAAATAAATTTTTACGGGTTCGATAATAGCATTTTATTTACGTCTATAAGCCAATACACGCCGCCATTGCAGGTTGCCAAATACGATCTCTGTGTGGAATCAATATTTTGGTCATAGTCAGGCTCGTACAGGGGAAAAACGTAGAGACGACGAGTGAAGCAGCTGCTTCAGAGCCCTGGAGATATTGTTATCTGTTTCTGAGGAGGAGTGACCTGAGAAGAGCAAATCCTGGAGTAAATTTAGGTGAAGACTTCACTAAATGGAGCCACATAAACGTTTTCCACGGAGTAAAACACGGAAATGGCGACTTTCCAGCTGGATCGGTAAGCTAGCTTGTTTGCTAACATGGCTAACGTTAGCTGTCAGTTATAAACTCCTCTGTGTTACTTGTTAAACATGCTGCAGACTGTTGGTCACTTGCGTATCGGCAGTGATCCTGGCATCCCAGCAGCTGGAGTTGTTTTTCTGCCGTTGCAACTACAACCAAGACACACGTGATGTCGCTGTTCTGTCCGTGTTCCATATTCAACCTTTAAATGGTAAAGTAAAAAAAAAAAAAAAATGGCAGCAGAGGGATCTGAGTGTTTATTAACACAAGCCTAGTTGTTAGGACAATTCAACTGGGTGAAAGTTCCTCCAAAACAGCATGAAGCAGATGCATTACACTTTACAGCATATCTAAATACACATGAACAAAAGCAAAACTAAGTTACCTTTCAATGAAGTAGAGAAAAAGAAATATTTTTTCATTTGGTGGGCTCAATTCTGAACTCATGAACAGAATAAATATTGCAAGATAACAATTTTTTGTGCAATAGCTCTACACAGCAACCCTTTTTTCTAGCAACTACATTTACATAAGAGTAAGTTTATGTAACTAAACAGAAAAAAATAGATTTCAGATTTTACCATCACGTTTCCCTAAGGATGCAATGTTTTTTTTAAACCGATACGATAACCAATAACTTTTAGCTCTTAAAGGCTGATACCAATAACTGATAACCGATAACATGCATGCATACCTAAGATCATAATGGCCCTCAGTGAGGCTATTATGAATTGGCTCGAATTGATTTTTCTTTTCTGTGAAGTTCCCTGAAATGACATTGTCAGGAATTGGTGCAATCCAAATTAAGGTTAACTGAACCATAACTGAAGTTGAACCATGACAATGCTACAGTTTAAAAAAAAAAAAAAAAAAAAAGACAATTCACTTTTTAAATAATGAGATAGTTTGTTTTTTTTTCCCCATAAAAACACATGAACCATCACTTAATAGCTTAAAAAAAAACTAGTGAATCATTGTGTGTGTGTGAACTGGGCAGCTCCTGGGACTGCAACACTCCTCTGTAAAGTTTAGTCTGTATTCAACCACTGCGTTGTCAGACTTATCATGCTTACAGGGGTGATATCACGTGTTCATACTTCCATGATGAAGCTTATGTCTTTCACTTTTTAGAAGTATGAATACATTTAGCAGTCACATCATTCTTGGATGAATGGCACACATTGGAAAAGTAGTGGCAGCTCAGTATCCATAAACCAATTGATGAATGAGACCAGAAAAGCCTCAACATGTTCTTAATAACTAAGATTAACTGAAACTTTTAGCAATAATGTAATGATAAAATCAACTAGTAATAGTAATGACTACATTCATTGCAGTGATGATGAAGCTATGAGAAAAGACACCTTTACAGCAGTTTCTAGGGCAGGGGTCTGTAACCTCCTCCACTGCATCAAGTGGCTCTTTGGGCCTCCCTCACTGGCTCTCAGAAACTTTGAGAGCTTATATGAGCTTACAAATGGTCCACTCCGACCGCCACTAGCATTTTAAAAAGTCAGATGTATTTAATCAGTCTTCCAATTTAAAATGAGACCTAAACTCTGACAGAGTAATGGCAAAGCAAGATGAGGGCGGTGTAAACAGCTCTAGGTACATCCGTGTACTCTGGTTTACAAAGATAACACTTTTGCAAAGGGGTAAAAGGGAAATCATTGTCACTTTCATAGTCTGACATAGTTTTCCTCATTCATAATAGGCTACCAAGTATTTGTTCTGTGTTGTAAACAGCTAATAAAGTTTGCGAGGGACGGTCCCAATTGATTTCTGTTTCCAGGTAACGGCTTGCACAGCTACATGGCAGAGTGATATCAGCCAAAAAATAGTCTGAATTTAAATCAAGGTCTGACATATGGCCGGGATGTTTTAAAATTCTTGAAATAGTCAAACAAAATGCATGCATACTTTTTCTAGCTTTAAAACCTTTGGAGAACGGCGCCCCCATACAGCTTCAGAACTACTTTTTCTCCGGTACATTCCCGGATATTTCTCAAAGCAGGAGGCTCGGTGACAGTAGAGACACTGTTGCAGAGCTACAGACGATGAATGTTTCACACAACTTCATGTCCAAAAACCTGAACTATCCCTTTAATGCCCGCTGTTGATTGTCTTTAAAAAGGAATTTGTGGTTATTTTTGTTATCTGTAGTGAGGTTTGAGAAGTATGTTCTTGCTTGTTTAACTGTATTATTGTAGATTTTGAGTTGTTAATGTAAAATTTCATAATAGTTTAGTTTTTCTCCATTAACTCTCTGCTCCTCTGACACTCTTTTTCAGTTTTCCAATTTCTTCATGGTGTTTTAGATTTTGTTCTTAAAGGGATATTGTATAAGTTCTTCTGTTATCTTCACAAAAACTGATTATTTCGTTCAAAAGTGTTTTTCCATTAATCAGTAATCACTCCCATCAACAAATTGAAGTGCTCCTGTAAGCTCTGAATTTGCTGTTCGTATCATTCATATATACATCTACTTTCAGTAGAAGCGTAACAGTAGGAAACCACAGAAACTCACCTGAGACACCGGAGTTGTCAGCTCAGTTCGAGGTAATGCCTTTCAAAAGTCACCGCGGGTGCAGTGAGAAGAAACCAAGCGTTACACTGATGCTGGGTTCATGTGCAGTCGGGCAGACGCCGTCAGTAACAAACCAGATGTCATTTTTATCACAAAAGCCGAGAGAAAGACGGTAAGACATTGGTCAGGGAAAACAATACGACAAAGCCATGACAACATCAGATGTGGACTGAAGTCACTGTAACTGACAGACGACATCTTCACATTGAGGTTTGTTTATGCCTTTACATGCAGCGGCTCTCTTCCGTCTGCCCAGTTTTACGCGAATGCAGCATGAAAAGTACTAGCGAGCTGCTTGCGATATACAATTGTTACATAATGTCCCTTTAAAGGATTTTTTTTTTTTTTTTTTTCAACCTGGACCTTATTTCTAGGAGTTTATACGTGCATTTACTCACTGGTAAAATTTCTGTATCACTTTGATTCCTTTGGAAGATACTGCATTACGTTGAGTCCTCCTTCGGCGTGCATCCATATAATGGGAGAGAGAGGGCAGCCTCTATATAAGGCATTATCTGCAGCAAAACTCCTCCATTTCACTAATACTTTAAGTAAAATGAATGTACAAACGAACGAGTAGGCTACTATTTTCCTGTGAGAAAGGAAGGTTCTGAAACTAAGATATTTTAACTAGAGATGTCCCGATCCGATCACGTGATCGGGGATCGGGGCCCGATCACGTGATTTCAGACTCGATCGGAATCGGCTGTTACTTCCCGATCAGGGATCGGTTAAATGTTTCCTTTACTGATGCGGCAGCAGCGGGCTGCTCCTCTTTTTCCTCTGCGTGGTTTCCTCTCAGTTTCGGTTTTATGACCAGCTGTTGGTTTGATTCTGCCTCATGTGAACCGCCCCGTCCTGCACGCAGCTCAGTGCTGTTTACAGCATCACCGGGCGGTGCAGGAGTTTAAATGTAACGCACCAGCAGGCAGCAGCCTGTTCACTCAGACATAACTACAGGGAAGGCGGCTGCAGCTGAACTGAGCCGCTTTTAAAAGGTTTGATCCATTAATCAAAGCAAACAACAATAAGTCAACATAACGTGTAACACGTGGTTCATATTTAGCGAAGCAACGCGACAATGTGCTGGTTTAACGTTAGTTGTGCAGCGCGTGCAGCGCTGCGGGTTTGACGGGGCTGCTGGTTGACGTGACCCGCGGAGAAGTGACAGAAAAAAGAAAAGAAAGCTGCTTAAACTTTGTTTGCCATTAATGAACGGAGTAAAACCGAAGCACACATTACATTAGGCCTATCTGTTGTTTCAGAGTTTATTTGAAATCTAGTGTTGGTTTTATTTGCTGTCCAAAAATAATCATGTGTTTCCAAGCTTCAGAGAAATGGAGAAATAACCAGCTTCCTTTGTGATTTCCACAGACATGCATAAATGATTACTTACTCATTAATTTGACGTTAGTTTGGTATATAAATGTATGCTAAATATGTTTTCTTTTTTAGAATATGGCTGGAAGAATGTAATTGATCAGAGGAGGTGTCATAATAAAGTAAAATAAGAATAAATAAAACGAAAAAATACAACAAATATGGCACCTCCTGATTCCCCAATTGCACCTTCGAGCTGATAGGATTCAGAATCAGATTAGGCAGCAGTGTTTCCCCTACAGACCACTGCTGTAGGGGAAACACTGTCTTTTTCTCTTAAATTTTCATTTTATTATAGAAGTATCGGATCGGGACTCGGTATCGGCCGATCCTCAAAATCAAATGACTCGTACTCGGAATCGGAATCGGGGGCAAAAAACCCTGATCGGGACATCTCTAATTTTAACAGTGATGTTGTTCCAGTTCCAACCAAGAGTAAATATTGTTATGTTTATGGATCCATTTGAATAGATAGTAAAGCTGATTTGCAAGGAAGGAATGAGGTTTGGAGCCTTAAGTCTGCCATGAGATCTTTGATTTTGTAGTTGAAAGTGAAATTCTATGGCCATCCAACTCCGCCCACAAACCATTTTGATGTGTTTATAACAACCCTTCCCCCTTCCTCTAAGCCCTAACTGTAACCAAGCTATCTGGCCATTTCCATCGGATGTCCAACGCCAGCCGGGGCTTGGCATCCTGAGGAAACTGGTTCATGCTAGCTTAGCTAACCTCCAGTTGGAACAAAGAACAAGCTGTCAATGTTGGAAAAAATAACATGCCTCTACAGTGAGGCCTGTTACAGGGGAAGAGATCTGCAGAGCAATGGGGGCTCTGGTTAGGTCCCGCTACCTGAGTGTTAAGAAAGCCTAAGATAATTATTAAAATTTGAAAAAAGACTCCAACCATTTGAAAAAAAAAAAAAAATATAGAGAAAATTTTTAAAAAGCCTCTCTTTGTAGTAATAAAAGATGCTCAACTGTATGTCTTAACAAAGTGGGCATTTTTCTTGTTTAAATTGATGACTGATAAAGCAGGTGATAAAGACATTGGTTAAAACTGTCTATGGCACTGATTTCTAAGTTCTTTAATTTCCTACTCAGTCAGATATGAGGGAAACAACAGTGACTGTACAGTTTTCATTAATGCACAATAAGGGTAAAGTATGTTGATTTTTCCAGAATATACCCAACAACACTGGAAGGATGATGATTTCTTTGGCTACCAGTGTCTAAATGGTGTCAACCCCACAATGATCCAACGCTGTACAGCTCTGCCGGAAAAATTTCCAGTCACTGACAACATGGTCTATCCCCATGGTGAGAGCTGCTTGGCTGATGAGATGAAGGTGATGTTGCATTGTTAAGAAAAGTAAACTGAAACTTTCTTCTTGTTGATGGGTCTTCTTCTAGATTGGTGTTTTTAAGTCAAATAATTGTCTGTATATGCTCACTTTGCAAATGTGACATCCAGTTGTCATATCTGAGAGTCAAATCATTTCCCATGTTACATGTTATTTAAACAGAAAGGGAACATCTACATATGTGACTACAAGCACTTGGATGGAGCACAACCAAATGTCATCAATAGGAAGAAACAGTTTTTGTGCGCTCCATATGTCCTGCTCAAAAGAACCAACAATGATAAGCTGATACCAATTGCTATTCAGGTGAGATTCGTACTGAAACATACGAACGCTAATGTCAAAATTCAGAATGGTTATTGTGACAAATATCTAACAAACCATAAGATTTAAGTTTATCAGTTAAACAAATTTTAAGACAATCATAATGGGGACAAAGACTGCTATGATATCTGAGCGGAATTGTGCACAGTATTATGTAGTCAACAACAACAAGTAGCAAGTACCAAGCCAAAAACAGAAAGGCAGAACACATGACCATTGCAAATATTTTTCTGAATTTTTACATCTGTCTTTACTTAACCAGAGTAAATGACCCACATGTTCCCTTATCCTCCTGTAGGTGATGCAGGAACCAGGAGAGGACAACTTGATCTTCACGAGTCATGATTCTGAGTATGACTGGCTGCTGGCTAAGTGTTATGTGAGAAGTGCAGATCACACTGAGCATCAGCTCGGTGCTCACCTGCTGCGTACTCACATGCTGTGTGAGGTTTTTGCAGTAGCCCTGCTGCGTAACTTCCCCATGGTGCATCCTCTCTACAAGGTAACTGAAAGTATTAAACCACCATGGGCACAGATGGCACAGTGTCTGGAGGGGATGTGCTAATGTCTAGCTAATGATGCAATTTAAAAGTCGAAATTACCGAGCTCCAAGTCAGAATTTTAATCAGAAATCATATTTCCAAATCGGAAAGTCAGGTTATTTTTGCCAACCCAACATAGAATTCATGCCATTTGCTGCTTTCGTAAACAGCAGTTCGAAGTTTTTTGTTTTTTTTTTAACACTTTTTATGTACAAACATTTCTCATTTATAGAGACAAACAGGAGGTCGCAGGATGGCTTATGTGACAAACATGGGTGAAAACATTCTTTTCGGTATTTAGCACTTCATCACCCATTAAAAAAAATGGAGATGCATGTTCGGGGTTTTTTTTATTCCTGCCTCCAGTCCCTTTAAGTCTAGCCATTTTTTCCAGCATCTCTTTCCTCTCTCCCCTTTGAGCCGTAGAGTATCTGTCATGCATTCCATTAGTTTTATGTCTTCTATTATTGATATGAATAGGTTCAGTGTAGGGGGCCTTTTCTGTAGAAAACATTTCATTATGACCTTTTTAGCTGATGCAACAAAGATTTTCAGGAGGTAAACATCATCTGCAGTCAGTTCGTCTGGGAAGTATCACAGGTGTAATAGGGTGAATCTGCTTTCTCTTTCTTAATTTTTGCAACCAGTTTACTCCTTTTCACAGGGCTATTTAATCCATTGATATTTAGTGACAGTACATTGTAGAATTTAAGTGACATATCTGGGCACGTGAAAATAATATGCCATCCCAGACCTCAAAACAAAAACTTCAGAACATAAAGTAACTGAACAATCAACCAACACAAAAGAGAAGGGACTGGCCACAAGGTACGGCCCCTCACCAAGATGAACATCATGGAGATAAGAAATAAACGAAAACTGTAATAAATAAGTATAAGTTGTTTGGTGACACTCAATCCAAGTCAACAGTCACTAGCCCTTTATGAAATAGTAAGTTCAAATAGGGCTACAAAGTCATGATCACGAGTAGGTCAGAAAAGCTGTTCTACCCACAATAAGAGCGAAAGCTCGTATATATTTTTACTAGGTCACCGCTGTTTCCTCTGGTGTCCTACTAAACTCCTGCAGCTTCTCCCAAACATGCTTGCAGCAGGTCCTCTGCGTCTCCCATTGCAGGAGCTGCTTTATCATATCCTTGGTCATAGGGATGTAACAAAATCAAAATCTCACGGTACGATATGATACGATTTCGACATTGATCTCACAATATTAATTGCGATATTGTGGAAAGGCTCATGATACTGTGTTTGTGATGTTCAGAGCAAAAAAAAACCCAGACATTTATGCTGCTTTTGCCAGTCACCAGACAATTTATTTTTGTTTTTATTGATCATGTAATGATCAAAAAACTTATCACTTAGTGCTTATAAAGTGTAGGTTGTAGTCAGAAACATCAATATACTGCTCAGTAATATTTGGTTGCATAACTGATTCTTCTTCTGTGTAATGTTCAAGTTAAGAAGCAAGTAGAACAATTTAACAATAGGTAATTCCCTTTAACCCCGGCTTTACACCTGGTCCGTGACTGCAGCGCATCCGCCGTGCCGCGCAGCGCAGCGGCTTTGCTGCAACTTCCTTGGCGCGAGCATTTACACCGTTCACTGTGCGGCCGCGCAGCACATCCGCCAGTGCACCAGCTGTTGTTAGATTTGTGACATCACGCAGTCATGAGAGGACTGCTAGATCGCCTGTGATTCTCATCCAAATGGTTTATTTTGTCCACATGTTCATGCGTCATGCTTTCTTATTTCACTGTAACCTTGTGGACACTGTGATGCTGTCATGTTCAGGTAGTTCAGCAGTTTAAAAGCTGCACAGTGGCTTTTGGTTAGGAAGTTACCGGATATTTTACACTGAATCTGTCTGACTTCCTGTCTGGTTCGATCTGAACTACTGATATTGACGCGGTGTCGGTGCGAGGAACGTCAAAAATAGAGCTCGCGTGTATCTGTGGTGCAGCATACCGGAGTGACGACGGACTGCTCACACGCCGCGGCGTGATCACTATGTTTCAAACCATTGATTACATGGGTGCTATCCCGTGGGCATGGCGTGCCGCTGCGCTGTGCTTACGTCACGGACCAGGTGTAAAACCGTGGTAAAGCCGGGGCAAGTGTTTAAATGTGCTAGAAGCAACTAGTACAATTGTAAACAATAGGGAATCTCCTTTAAAGACACATAAAGGAACTTTTAGCAGTTTTCTCAGTGATCCGACCCCAACCGATGGTTAAACTAGCATCCATCTTGCATCGTACCTGTACTGTGAGCTCACTCCAGCCAGTAAAAGACAGTTTTATCTTGACTATTGTTCTGTTGCTTCCTCTCTTTCTTTTCCTCTCTTCCTCCGGTAATGATTCCCTGTGTTTCTTTACTAAATCCGACATGATGCATGTTCGAAACACCCGCTGTGTTCATATCTGGTTCATATCCATTTGCTAATAGATGACGGGGTGCGCAACCAATGATCGGCTGCAACATCACAGCCCCGTCCCAGCTTGGAAACTTACATTCTGCAGTTTCTGAGCCTTGGGACGCCTCTGGACAGTGACGGCTCAAAAATGTGCATAATGAACGTTGGTGTGCCATCAAAACAAGTCAGAAACACATATTTTTAAGGTCTAAAAGTTACGTTGTGAGTCTTTAAGTGCATATAAAGCTCAAGTTAAGTCATATTTAAATGTGCTAGAAGCAACTAGAACAATTGTAAACAATAGAGAATCTCCTTGAAGTCCAAACAACGATTAAGTTAAGTCAGGTTTAAATGTGCTAGGCAAATAAAAGCAGCCTTTTAAAACGGGTATCTAGGAATACAACTTAAATAAAATTGTCAGACAAAAAGCCTTTTGAAAAACACTGACCTATCATTTAGTTAGATAATGTTCAAGTTTTTCATCAGAAATATCAAAATATCTACATTGGAAGGGAGAAGAAGAGACCTCTGGGCATTTACAATATCCCCTGCTGTTGAAAATACCCTTTCACTGGGCACCGAGGTAGTAGGTATACCCAGGCTGGTCTTTGCTAATGAAGAGTAGGAGTAGGATACCGCCTGCATTGTCTCTGCACCACTGAAGAGAACAAGCAGACAGAGAAACCAGTGCTTCTTTGCAGTAAGACTCAATTTCTGTCTGAATTCCACCTGTGACTTGATTACTGCTAAAGGAAGAACGAAGGAGGTCCTCAAAGGCATGCTTCTTAGAAGAAGGCACAAAGCTTGCGCTGCTGTTGTCCAGATTTGCTGGATGTGGGCTCCTGGGCAGCACAACTTGGTACTGGTTCTTATATATAAAAAGACAATATATTGGCATTTTGTTATATTTTATCGTATTCCTCTCAATTTTCTCTATGGCACAGCATTAACATTTTTTTTTTTTTTTTTACCAGTTGTTGCATCTGTGATGGTTTGAGCTTTATTCTTTGGAAGATGTCCTCTCTCTCTCTCTCCACTGCCTAGATATTGCAAGGTCCAATAGCATGGATCCAAAGCACTGCTCTCCTGCAAGAACTTTTATCCTCTCCTTGGTATCTGCCAGAGAGATCCTTCAGAATGGCTGCCTTCATCTAAGCAATGGCATTTGAGTTGTGATTATCTGTGGCCACCTGTCTTGAATCATTCCTTTTAGAGGTGAAATGAGACAAATTGATGGTTGCGACTCATCACAGAGCACAGTTGTGGACTTTTTTATTGGTAAAAGAAGCTTCACAAAATCCTCCGTATTTACAGTGTCAGATGTGTCCAAAGTGTCAATTTCACGTGACTTGTGTCTCAGTTCATCACTCAGTAAGGCTGCAGCAACAGCTTGCTATTGTTTAAGGTACTGTAGCGCTCCATCATGTCCAGAGAGCTATTCCATCTTGTCACTACATCGATAATCAGTTTGTGCACAGACAGATTGAGTAGTTTTTGTTTGGTGGTCAGCACGGCTGTGGCTGTGGAACTGCGGTGAAAAAAACTTGACATACATCTGACTCTACTGCGTTGACTGCATTGAAGGTGAACACTCACTGCGTTCACCTTTAAATCTGCACGGGAGGCCAGGATTAGCTTGTGCACAAAGCACCATATGTACGGAGACAGTGTGGCTTCCATTACTGTTACTCACATGTTGCTTGCATTGTCAGTAACAACAGCGATCCTTGTTCCAATCTTACTACAGATTTTAGGACTTTGGCCATGGTTACGCCAGTGTGTGATTCGCTAAGCTGTCTGGTTTGTAAAACGCAACTCTCCATCTTCCATTCACTTGTCAAAACATGTGCCGTAACAGTGATGTAACTCTGTGTCGCTTGGGAAGTCCACCCATCAGTGGTAATTGCAACACACTCCGGCCTTTATAAAAACACCAAAATGGATTTATTACTCGAAGTATTACATGGAAGTCCCGTCCAATAATCTGAGCTTGTGTCTGCGTTTACATGGACAAATTATTCATCTATCAGATTGAAATCTTTCCGATCAGAGCTTCCAGCTGACGTGTTTACATGGGCAGTGGGAAAAGTGTTCCAATAGGTTGTATTTACTTAATGGTCAGATACAGTATGTTTGTATGCTTTTGACAGGCACAATGGCTCCTAGTTCATAAGAAGAGGAGTTTTCTTTTGAATTTATAATCTTTTGACCATTTAAATGCTCAATAATCATTAACTCTTTCAGTAGGGATTAAAAAATACAGCCATATAGCAGGTCCGTACTGGACCCATGCCTGAAGCACATGATCATGAACAGATCCACGATGGATTCAGGGCAAAGGTGCAGCTACAGCTTCAGGTCTGTCCGCCTATGCTCCGCCTAACATCAGCGTTTCCAGTCAGAACGCAGATCATCAGTGGATCTGTACTTCCATATGACTCTGCAAGGCGGATCTGTTGTGAACAGTGCAGCTGTCGCAGATCCGGGGCACCGTCCATTTGCTATTTTTCCGATTGAGGCCAATCGGATCAGCTGACATGTTTACATGACGTATTTGTATTCTGATTGGCGTTTGATCAGGTCAAAACTGTGCCATGTAAATGTGGCTACTGAGAGGTTAAACCTATCAGGACCAGGTTCTGTCGACAGTGGATGTAGGACCCCAGGACCACAATCTGTTTCTGTTGTGCTGCAGATGGCAAAAGTCAAAGGAGCCCAGTACCTCCACAGCAACAAAGTAGGACCTGTGATGATTGTGGGAGAAGACCTGGTGTACCCCTGTGTGGACCTGTGTTCCCCTACAGAGCTCCCGTCCCGTTCTGATATGCTGATTAGAACCAATGCGAAATACGTCACAAGAGAAAAAAAAAATCAATCACAGAGTTAATGATCAGAATGTACAACCATGGGCAGCACATGATGTTCCTGAACTCTAGGACACGTTGTTCCTTTATCCAACCACTAACTTTATCCTTTAGCTACATCCAGATGCAAACATAAACACTCTTACGACTCTTGCGACAAATTAATTGAGGGCGCCCTCTTGTAGTGTGTCATCTCAATCATTGCACTGTCGAATATTAAATAGCATTGTGTATTAAAAAATAAGGCTGCCTGCCACCCAGCTGTTGCTGCTAGCTACCTTGAACTGTTAGCTTATTGCGCTGGGGACGGAGGGAACTTGCCTCCCTCAGTTTCTTAGTAAAACTGATCAAACCCCCACTGTCCCAGCATAAGGTGGCAAACATCGCTGGTAAAACAGAGGATTAATGTCATTGCAGCAGCCTTGTGAGACTGGTGTTTGTGCGTTTTGGTTAATGGTGCATTTAAGTTAAAAGTCAGAATTTCCTGCTCCAAGTCAGAATTTTGGGGGTGAAGCAGCAACTTTCTTTCCCCCTATCACAATATCTCTGCAAGAAAATCTTAAAACGAATAGTGGGAATACAAGTCCAATAGAATGCTCTCCAACCTGTTTTTAAAATGAATAAGAAATGTTTGATCTAAACTTGAGTTTAGAGCAAATATTCCATGTCCTTTTGAAAAAGGCAGCTTATGATTTTTTAGAACTGTACTAACTTTCGAAAAATTGCTGTATGAAAAAATTGAATAGATAAAAATGTGTATTTGTGAGAAACGTTATGGGAAAAAACCCTAATTTCCAAATTAATGACAAGAAAAATATTTAAAACATATTTTACTACTACTTTTAGAGTCATCATGTTGTGGAAAATCAATCTAATTATTCCAGAAAAAAAAACTACTAAAACTTGTTATTAAAAATGTCAAGATATATTCTGGTATTCAAAAATATCAGTTGGTTCTTTATTATCTTTAGTCAAAGTTACTGAGAGTCATTGTGAAAGGCCCAAAGAGCCACTGGCAGTTGTGGAGTTGCAGGTTGCAGAATCCTCAGTGCTCAGAAGCTGCTGCAGAAATGTAGCTTCATCATCACTGCTACTATATGTATGTAGTCATTACTATTATTAATTTTATCATTGAGTTATCACTGAATGTTTCAGTTAATCTTGGTTATTGAAAACAGTAAATATAAATTATAAAGTGTATAAACAATGTTTACTTTACATGAGGTATTGTTGAAAGACAACATACTGAATGCAGATGTATCTGTTCAGTCTGAATCCAGCTACCAGTCAGCCAACAAGTAGCAGCCAGATTTATGTCATTATTACAGCAGCAGTTGTGTTTCTAATGTCAGTATGACCAAATCCAGACACATTTAGATAAAATTCTATAACAACTTCCAATATTCACATCAGACACCCATGCAGTTTACCTTGGTCTGTTCATCTAGGAAGGGGTGTCCAGAGGTGGTCCTTGAGGACCGCTGTCCTGCAGGTCTTTGCTGTTTCTATGCTTCAAAACACCTGACTGATACTAAATGGATCCAAGAGCCTGTGAAGTTCTCAGTAGTTGGAGTGAGGTATGTTGGAGCCAGGACACATAGAAAACCTGCAGGATTGTGGCCCTTGATCTAGAATCATAGGTGCCAGGACAGGGGGGCACCGAACTATAAACTTGCCTAGGGCACCAAAGTGGCTAGAGCCGACCCTGGTTCTCACCAGTAGCTGGTAGCGTAAGAGTGTTACTGGTCATGATCTAAGGCATATTTCAATAAATATTCTAGAAAAATATTTCATTTTTTCCCAGCTTATCTTAATTCTGTTGTGTGGTTAGTTAAATTAAAGATGTGGTGTTTTAAAAGTCTAAGGTGTTGAAATTTAGCACAGAATTCCTGTTTTTGATTTTACAGGTTCAAGTTCAATTCAGTTCCAATCCCCCCTCCCGTTTCATAGCACCACAACTACAAAAAATCCTAGGGAAAGCACTGAACTTTGAATTATTTTTAGTGTATTGCATGGATGACACAATGAGAATTACATATAACTGCAGTTTTAAATGTGTAAAATATTAAACGTATCAATTAAATTGGAAAGTGTTTTATCACCTTTTTAAGAGCCCAAATCATGTGCTTTCCCCCCATCTGAAACAATTCTTTGATATCTTAATGTAATATAGGAGTCATAGTTCGATCAAATCCATTCTCAGTGACAGCACTTCAGCTGCGCTGCGTACCCTCTTTTTTTGTTTTCTCTCAAATGCACCTCTGAGTGCATTGCGCGAACAGCCACAGCAGCTTCATTGTTTCTCGTCGCTACCGTTGTTATGCAGGACAGCATGCTAGTCCTCTCTGAAGGGAGAGAGCATCTCAGTCTCAGAAGTAGCGCAGCACTACTTAATCAGGAATGGAAATGGACAGTGTTCCAGACTGAATAAAATGCAGAAGTCAGGCCGATCGTAAAAAATGCTTCATTTAAAAGTCTAATGGTGTATTCAGATCGAATGTGGCGGGGGCATCAGGTTTACATGCAAAGTCTATGTAAACACGCATCAAAAAGTGTCGAGCCTTATTGTGGCACATTTGGGGCATTGGGTGTGATGCGTTTCGAAATGCGTGGCATGCATCAGGCACGGTAGTGCCAGAGTTGGAAAATCTGAACTTTTGTCGCTTTGATGCGGGGCATCAACCAATCAGAGAGACTCAGCATGTCTCAGTGTTGTGACGCAGACACACATTTCTGACAAGACGGGAAAAACCGAAGAGACACTGGGGAATCTCTTCACTCCACAGGGAGACAGTGGAGGATAAACTGTGATCTGCGTCCGGTCCTGGGTTTTCGAACAACGGGTTGGCAACTTGCTGTCCCGATGGGGCCTTTTAATCCTTTTATTATTTTACTACTTCTATTTTGGACTTTTGATTTATTTTATTACTTTTATTTATCTAATTACTTTAACACAGTTTTCATATTTTTAATCACTACCAGTCGCCAATATTGGAAAGAACCACCACGTGACGTGTGTGTGCACGCGTGTTTCTTTGGGTTAACAGGCAGCTACCAGTGGTTATTCTAAAAAAAAATTCATTTAACATAGGCTATATGCAGAGTTAGTGTCACAGGTCCGCAAATCATGGCACACAGGTGTGTGAGAGCACAGGCTTGTGTGTGGTAGCCTATGCATGGGCGTGCCTGTCTGATCCACCTCATCAGGGAACTTCATTACCACCATAAACATCACCAGTTGCTTCTTTTAAATAAACTGTTAAACCATAACAGTGTGTTCAGACCAAGCGCGATTTGGGCATCAAGGGCGTCAGGTTTACATGCAAAGTCAATGGCCGACGCGCGTCAAGGAGCGTCGGCCTTTCTTGCGGCGCATTTTGCGCGTCGCGTCTAGGGCGTTAGCGCGTCGAGTTTTGAGATGTTCAGCGTTTGCGCGTCAAGGGCATCAGACGCTGGAGTTGGAAAATCTGAACTTTGGCGTCTTGACGCAGGGGCGTCGACCAATCAGAGCGAGTCATGACACAGACACACTTTTTCTGACAGGAGAGGAAACACCCAGAAAAACCAGGGGAACCTCCTCTCTATCTGAACACAGAGGAGGATAAACTGTGATCTGTGTCCGGTCCCGGTTTCTGAACGGTGGTTTGATGACCTGCTGTCCTGATGGGATGTACTGGGCTGATAATGCTGCCCCGCATCGGGACATCGGGACGTTAAACTGGGCCGGATCAGACGGCTGAAAGTGCCGCTCGCCAGCAGCTCCTGAAGTAAATGATGAAACTCATCACAGTCAGAACACCTGGAATCATTTGGTGAACCGGACACAGAACAGAGATGTCCGACGACGACGTTCCCTGCTTTATTTATCACATAAAGCCGAGCCGCTCTCTCTCCTGCACCTGCCATGGTGCAGACAGACGGCGAAAGGAAAAAGAGAAAGGAGAGGCTCCTCCCACTGCGCGGCGAGCGCTGCTTGACTGGACATCTCTCGCCGCGCGTCAGAGCGTCAAGACGCGGGGAAACAGGCGTCGGACTTTTAATGACACAGCGTCAAACTTTGGGCGTCGGGCGCGTTTTTGACGCCCAAATCGCGCTTGGTCTGAACACACTGTAAGTGTCACGTCTGCTTTCTGAGCCCACATCCCACCAGTTAACCTACATTGAATTGCTGACAGGGACACATGTCCATTATAAGGGTGTGATGTTTGACCATTGTCCACTGTCTTTGTGTTACAGTAGCCATGAAGTAGTTAACTTTATCTCATTGTTGAATTAGAGATTTTTCTCTGATCTACTGCATGCACTGTTTCTTCATTCAAAGATGTATTAGTTTTGTAGCCTGCTCCACATTTCAAGCCTTATCAGTTTTCACAATAAAACTCTTGATATTATGGTATATGATAGGCTTTTTATAATCAACATTGTGAAAAATAAAATATGATATAACGTGATTTAGTCCCTTTTTTATTTTGGTGACTAATGACCTAACTTTGCTGCTTAGAGCAGATGAAAATAATTCTTATATAATTACCTGTGTGGCAGCACGGATTAGAGCTCGGTTTCTTAATCCATGCGCACAGGTTGCAAAACCGAAAGCACACTTTTATTAAAGGGACTAGAGGCAAGATTAAGAAATGACACTCACGACTGTCGCGACTGGCTCTTCAGGTAACTGCAGCCACGAGCCAAGCTGTCACGGGAGCGTGCACAAACTGAAGCTATAATGTTGCTTACTGCGCTTTTTCTTCGTAGTTACACTTTTAAGTGTCTTTCAGTTGATCTGGATCATTTGCTGATGGCAGAAGAATCCGTAGCTATCTCTAACAGTGTTTGAATTTACCGCGACCGTCTTCTTCCTGTATCAAAACTGCGGATGCAGCATCATTTGACGTCACATCTGCAGGGCAGCGCGGGAAATTCGGCCACGGAATTGCAGCACATTTTGCAGCACACAGCCTGTTCAAGGTAACGGAGAGAAACGCAGGTGGAAACGTTATTTTTGGTAATTAGCGCTTCATCACCCAATAGTATAAAAAAAATGGACATGCATGTTTGTTTGTTTGTTTCTTATTCCTGTCTCTAGTCCCTTTAATACGGATGGATTTCCACAGCCTTTTTCCTTTTTTGGGGCCCTGACACCCGGGGGGGCTCCGTAGAACTGAGAGTGGTTGTGAGTCAGTTTAAAGAAGGGGTTTCATGTCATTATTAGGCACATAATTCCCTTTTATGGCACAACCAAATAACTGTGTTACCTTCAGTAGTTCTGAAAATACAGTAAACATAAAAAAAAACTAAAGAAATGTGACATCATTCCAAGTCTGTATTTGATGGCTTAAAAATTCACCACTGTCCCTTTAAGAAGCCTCCTGCTGTTTACTGACATGCCCACTCCACCCATCACAACACTCTCATGCTCTGGTGGGGTGGAGCTCAGCAGGGGAGGGGGGGGGAGCTTTGTGGTATGGGAGGTGCTCTGGGATCGCAGCCATTCTGGCAGCCATGTTGGTTTCCACAGGAGATTCGGAGATTTCTTAAATATGTGTGAATGAGTCAAAATAACCCCCAGGGCATGTTTTATGGGGAGGGAATGACATAAAAACATAATAAAAAGCTAAAAAAAAGTCCATTTTGCATGTTACCCCCCCCCCCCCCCCCCCCCCCCCCCCTTTAAGACAATCTGTGTTGTCCTCTGTCCTCAGCTTCTCATACCGCACACTCGCTACACTGTGTTCATTAACTTCGTGGCTCGAAACGATCTGATATCTGAGAAGGGTATTTTCACTAAGGTATGAAAATATACAACTATCATTCTTTTTTTAATATATTGTATGAGTTTTGTCTGGCAGATTCTTTTTCTTCCCTAGTATGCATCCGCAGGTGGTCAGGCCATGGGCACAGTACTGAGGAACTCAATGTCCTCATTAAAATACAGCCACCTCTGTATCCCTGATGACATTGCTGAGCGAGGGATGGAGTTTATCCCAAACTACCACTACAGGGATGATGGAGTCAGGCTCTGGGATATCATCCACAGGTACCAAAGATGGCTTCCATTTTTCTACTCTTCCTTTTAACTTCGAAGTTTTTGAAGCTGCTTTTCCTGCCCTGTGTTTCCCTTTTTTGCAGACAAGGTAGATCCATAACAGAGCCATAATACTTTAAATGCCTAGAAAATGCTTTTGTAATTGCAGATTTTTAAAGATTTATTAATTTGAATCTGCCCTTGCTCCATCCATCTACTTTTTACATCCTCACTTTGGACGCAAGTTCTCTGTGTGTTCAGGAAAGAAACACAGTTATTCCTCTCACTAGTTACATTTTCCAGTTCCTCACTGGGGATCCCAAGGTAACCCTATCCAGAAGGGATCATTCCACCATGTCCTGGGTCCTCTGAGAGCTCTTGTCCTACAGGCTATTCTCTAAGGACAGCCAAAGGGAGGGAACCAGGACGCAGCATAATCAGATGTCCATACCATCGCTGCTGATTCCTTTTGATGTGGAGGAGCAACTTCGTTCTTTTAGTTACTAACCAATTCTGATCATAAGTGAAAGTTAGAATGAAAATGGAAGCACCTTTTGGCTCAGCCTGTTTGTCATTACTTGTGAAGATGACTGTAAGATACTTTAAGTCCCCCATCTACCAAGACAGACTTTTCTCTGTTTCTACACTTCAAGATCCTGCCCATGAAGACCACAGAGTATCTGTTACAATGGTCAACCCTGACAGAGTTCACTATGCATCGTAAAGCATCTTGATATAGTTCCAAAGATGCCAAGGCAGCTTTTACTGTAGTTATACTGGAAAGACACATAATGTTACAATAGCAGCTCTGGTACCTCATAGAATGCTTTGAGAAACATGGTCTTTGTCCTTCTCCAGAGCCACAAAATGCACATTGACTGGGTCAAAGGTCAAACTTCCATGACCCCCTCAGCAACTTGGCAAGGCTGAAGATCTGGACCTCAGTTTCCCACCATGGGTCAAAAATCATGCTACTCCTGAATCCAGAGTTCTACCATTAGTCAAAGCCTCCTTGCCATCACCCTTAAACGTGTTCCTGTATCTGTCATGTATCTTACGCTGTACTATCGGCATTCCTCTTCTCTCATTTTCAACAAATAAAATGTGCATATTTTGCAAGCAATTAAACATAAGATAACACATGTAACATATAATTTAAATAATTAAAGAAAAATTTTCCATATCTGCAAAATGCTATATCATTTACAGAGTACTTCCACATTTCTCATAGGTTTGTGTGGGGCATCATTGACTACTACTACAAGAATGACTCAGAAGTGCAGGAAGACTCTGAACTGCAGAAGTGGATTCATGACATTTTTCATCATGGATTCCTTGGCCAAACATCCTCAGGTGGGACTATAAAACAAGCCATCAAATTGAGTAAAAATAGTGTTTTATGTGGCCAAACTCGTTTATCTCATGCAAGTATTAGATGCAATTTAAATGAGTTGCTCAAATAGAACCAGTTTTTCTTTTAATTTTTCTGTTTTAATTTCAGGTATTCCCGAGAGATTTTACACGAAGCCTGAGGTTGCCAAGTTTTGTACCATGGTGATCTTCACCGGGTCTGCCCAGCATGCTGCTGTGAACAATGCACAGGTAAACCTTTGTCATTGTTGTTATTTGTCCTTCTTAGATTGCACCAATGTAGATGTATTCAATAGCTTGCATGAATGGATGAATTCAAGGTCATTAGAGGGTTTACGCAAAGTCAATAGTTAACTTTTTAATATATTCACAAAACACCACAAAAAAATACCTTGGCTGATTTGGTATTTTTTGTGATTTGTACTCTGCAAGTATTCATGAACTTCACAACACTGTAAAAATATAAACTCTATAAGTTATAACTGTTTTGCCAGCAAGAGGAAAAGTCATGCAAAAGTTAGGGAATCAAAGTTATTCATTGTATTTTTCCTTTGTGAATTTGTTTTTGCACAAAATGTTCACAGTAAGCCGTCCAATCACTGCTGAAATATTTCAGCCTGGATCTAAATTGCAGGTTGACTTAGCAACAGATCGAAACCGTGACTTTTAGAGTCAATAATGTGACTGACAATGAGCTGATTTAAAGTTAAATGCAGCTAATGTCTGTATCAATAACCCATTATTTTACTGTTTTATTCCCTGCAGTATGACTTTGGTGGCTGGATGCCAAACTTCCCTTCCTCAATGAAACATCCACCACCCACTGAAAAGGGGAAATCATGTGAGAAGACACTTCTGGAGACATTGCCAGATGTGAATGCAACAGTTCATTACATGGGCCTTGTGTGGCAGCTCAGTGCGAAGACTACTGACTCTGTAAGTGGGAAAAACATCAAGTTTATTTACTCATAACAACATGCTGCTAGTAAATATTCTACTTTATATTAACCAGATTGAGACTATAATGCAAAGAGTAAATATTTGCAATTCATCAATCTCATCAGATCCCTCTTGGCCAGTACCCTGAGGACCACTTCTGTGAGGAGATCCCCCTTTACTTGATGAACGAGTTTCAAAGAGAGCTGAAGGAGTTACATGAAGTCATCAATGCCAGAAACAAGCATCTGGAGGTCCCATACATATACCTGGATCCACAATACGTGGAAAATAGTGTGACTATTTAATTATGAGAGAGTGAAGCCTCATCCGTTTATTTTCACTAATACACAGTAGTAATTTAAACTGTAATCAGCATTTGAAAGTAAAATTAGGGATGCAAAGATAAACTGGCAAAGTTGTTATTTGATCAATGTCCAGTTTTTTAAGGATTTCACCAATCAGCAAATAACAGTTTGTCCACTGCCATCATCTAATAGCAGTGCTCTATGTTTTTCTAGAGTCCTGTTTGTGTCACGTTTACTTTGCCCTAAAACTGACAAGATTTATTTAGATTTAATTTCAATGTTGGAAAAATGAAAGCATTTTGTGATGTAAGCACTGAAAGTTAATATGAAAATGATTTAACATAGACACTGTTTCTTGTTTTAAAAGGAAAAGGTTTACAAAGGCTGCATTAAAAATAAAGTGGAGACTGGCTGACTGGGTTTTGAGAAAACTTCTTAAGAAGTTCAGTGCCTTACACTCAGAGAAATGGGGCTCTCACTTATGTATAAAAATCTATAACTCTAACTTAATGATTCCAGTATAACCCTACGGTGATTCAATGCTTTAATCTTCCATGTCTTATATCTTTTATTAAATTAGCATCATTACCATTGACAGTCTCTTTGTTGATCTTTTGTTGATTCTTTTTTCACATTTTTGTTTAAGTTTCTAAATCTCTTGACCCATTATCACCCCTTATGTTAACTAATGCAATAAATGAATGAAATAATAAATCTAATAAAGCTTCTAGTAAGAGTATGCAATGTCTTTTTCTGCTTAAGGTATGTCATTTCTCCAAAGGTATGTTTTTGCCATTGGCTGTGCAGAATTTTCATTTAATATTTAGAGAAACAAGAAGGTACAAAAATATTTTCCTGTTTAATGATTTTGTGTGTGTGTGTGTGTGTGTGTGTGTGTGTGTGTGTTAATATTTGCATGTCCGTGCATTCATGCATACTGTATGTGTGTTGGGCCAGATTTATCAAGCCAGGCAAAAAAGGGTTCTACATTGATGAGCATGTTATAACATGGTGTTGCAAACCACACCTTTTTTTTCAATTAAGATAAAAACAAACACATGCTGTAAGTTTTTTTTTTTCCATCATAAGACTGTAAACATGAAAGAAACCTAATTTAATCAGGTTTCTACTTTCAGTCCCCCCGGGAGGTTGCAATTTGCAAATATTAAAAATTCAACCAAAGACAAATTATTCGAGCAACACATCATGTTTTCCTGGTGATATAAGAAATTCAGGGTGGCTACAATTTTTTATTGCATATATTCCACCCCTTTGTAATCCTTATGGTCAGGTCAGGCAAGGTCCCGACTTTGCTGAAAAAAATTCATAAATCATTCACTGCACATGACTGTAGGAAAATTTGTACTGAAACCTCATTTAGAAAGATTTGTCCAAGTGGCTGTGTTGCTATTTCATATATCCGTATAAGTAGACATAATGCAGTATTTATTTTTTTACATTTTTGATCGTAAAAAATATTTTTAATTGTATTCTGGCCTCTAGGACTGAGATGGACGTCACAGTCACCCTTACCCGCCCGTCTCCCCGCTTACCTCTGAATATAAACACTGTTTATGTTTTAAAAAACAACTGCTGGTTTGATACTGAGAGGAAAGAACAGTTGTCATTTTTGGCATTTTATTTAATAAAGCAACAAAAAAGGTTAATAGTAATCTAACTTAGCTACTTTGAAACTTAAAGGAGCTGTATCATGCTTTTCAAATGTTCCAAAAGTCAAATATAGGCATTTATAAGCTAGATATGTTCCCATCGTTACTATAGAAACTAATTTGGTGTTAAATATTAGTTTTTCGATGCATCTAATTTCCAACACGGAAGTAAGATGGCTGACTGTACTGAACCGCGGAGCTCTCGACCAATTGCAGCATGTTTTACGCCCATTTCATGACGTCGCCCCGGAAGAGACACTTATTCTGAAGGGTCACAGAATTGTCTGTAGCACCGGCACCGGCAGCTCTCATGTGGATGTTAGTAGTAAACATTGATGGATAATTACTCCGATCGACGGGATAAAACAGAGCAGCCTGTTACGGAGCTGTATGCGCTCGACCCAGAGTCTGATATGGAGTTTGAAGTATACGCAGTACCACAGAAGTACCACAGAGACCCCTGACAAGCAAGTAATTTAGCGAACAAATCATAGGCTAACAGTTAGCGCTGAGCTAAGCAGCACTCACATGGATCTTGTAAACATTGATGGATAATCGGACTCCGATCGACGGGATCAAACGGAGCAGCCTGTTATGGAGCTGTATGCGCTCGACCCAGAGTCTGATATGGAGTTTGAAGTACACGCTGTACCACAGAAGTACCACAGAGACCCCTGACAAGTAAGTAAATTAGCGAACAAATCTTAGCCTAACAGTTAGCATTGAGCTGAAAGATGCGTTGACTCACCAGTGTTGTTGTCTGTCCATGCGCGTTTTTATAGTAGGAACTGCGTCGGGTTTCAGAAGTAATCCCAGAGAAAAAAAAACACTTTACTGCCCGAGATTCATGAAGTTGTCAGGAGTGAAGTTCACACACAAAGTTGAGGTTTTTTTCCTGCTCCTGAAGTTAAAATCCAACCACTTCTGGCAAGTCGATTCATCCAGTACAACAAATAAACTCCCACGCTGAACATAACCACGCTGAACCTAACTGCATTTTTCCCAACTTGCTGTCCTCTAGAGCTTAAAAAAAAAAAAGGAAGAAAATTCTCCTGAATCTGGATCAAACGTCTGTTAGCTGATGGCTGCTTGTCTCTGAGGAAATCTTCCTGCAGGTGTTAGTTTCTTCCTCAGAGAGTGTGTATAGGATTCTCTGAGTTTCTGTTCAACAGAGGGCGTCTTGCTACGATACTGAGCGTGCGCATTTGGACTTTCGTGATTGGTGCCACGTTCATACGTAACGGGGTGGGTAGTCAGTCGTTTGCAGGGAGGTAGCGCTTGGTTTAAATATTCATGTAGATTACTCAAATATGCATGAATGAAGAAAAATAACGACTTAAATCATTTCTTGATGAAGAAATAACACACTGACATGCTGAAAAGCTCTTAAAAGTCCATTTTTCATGATAGGGCTCCTTTAAGTAATCAGTAAAGTCACTAAATTACTTTTTAAAGATGGAATCAATAATCAGATTACTCTGAGGCAACACTGCCCAGATGCAAAGAGATGAAAACCCCTTATTCTAAATGTAGTGAGGTGGTTAATTAGTTTCAGGTGTGACTCTAGGCATTGGCCAATGCCTGCTTGCAGAGTCGCGTATAATATCAGCTGATTATCTGCACCTGGTATGCACCGGTGCTTGCTCATTCAGGCTGGAGATCGAGACTGACTGCCATCTCCTGCTTATCCCCAGAAATTGGCGGCTTTGGTATGTTCTCTGGCATTTTGCACGCTGTTTACAGCAATATGTTGTTTTAACGACACATACTGCAACAGGTTCCCACATTTAAGAGTTCCACGCTTAATTTGCTGTTTGGGGAAAGAGGGCTTCCTCCGACTCGGTTGAACCCACCTCTGATCGGTAGGTCCTTTAGTCTCTTGCCCTGATGTTTGTTTTTTTTGTCAGCTCATTCATGTAGCTCTGCACCCCTTTAGATACAGAGGACCCAGGCAATTACCTGTGTGGCACAGAGGACCTTGGCTGGTTGCCTACTCTGGGCGGAGGGGACAGATGCGCGCTGTTGCTGCACAGACAGCCAGCGGGGACTCCAGCTCCAGGCCGTACAAGCCACCTCTCATCGCTGTTCTGCCCTGAACACAGACTTGCAGGCTGAAAAAGAGCCTTACCCTCGGCGCTGTCTGACAGGCGGCGGGGTTGTGCATAAGCTCGGCAACTGTATCTTGCTGGGATTCTTGTACAGTACAGTTTTTGTTTTAAGGTTTTATTATTTTAAAATACTTTTTTTAAGAGAATTGTTTTTAACCTTTTTCTTCTGTTGCAGCTGGGCTTCTCCACCTGGTGGACAGGCTTGCTGGTGGTGGCGTCTCCTCTTTTGCTGTGTGCATGCGACCAACACAATTTGGAAGAGGTGGCACCGAGTGTATGGTTTGTGTTGTGGGGTGATTTAATTTTTCTTTATTCATTCTGAGACGCCCCTCCGTTTGTATTTGCCTGTCCCCCACCTAGTAAGTCCAGCTGTATTTTCTTTTTGTTTAGCTTGCTTTTAGTCCTTTTGTTTTAAACCAACATTTATTTTGGAAAATAAATGTCTTAAAACGGAACTCTGTCTCCCTCTTGTATAAACGGACTTGAGTGCCTCTTAAGGTGAATTTTCCTTGGGGTGTAATTCCCCAAGGTGGCGTTGTCGAAACTTTAAAAACCCACTGAATGCCACATTTTGGCGTTGTCGGCAGGATTTTACTAAAGTGGAGACTTGTTCCGTTTTTTTTTTTTGATTTTCTTCAAGGAAATGCATTTTTAATCTGTGTATGTAATTCTGTCTTTCTTTCTGGTTCAAAGGTGGGACAGCGGTGAGAGTGTTTATCCTTGGGTGAGTACGAGTCAGCATGGAGGGAGAGCTACAGGAGCTGAGAAATTTGGTTGCTCAATTAAAAGCTGATAATGAGAGGCTGCAGCAGGAGCATGCTTCTGCCTCCGATGCACCTCCTGCCTCCTCTGAACCACTCCCTGGTACTTCTACTGCTACTCTCCCTGTTACAGAGAGATTGGTGTTTATTCCTCGTGATAGGAAATGCCCTATGTTTAGGGGGAAAGTTGGTCTGAGCTTGCATGACTGGGTTGATGAAGTGCAGGCATGCATGAGGGCACGACATTTGTCGTCTGCCGAGCAGGCATTTTTCTTGTTTGATCACTTAGAGGGGGACGCACGTGAGGAGATTAAATATCGATCTGCTACTGAGCGTGCTGACCCCAAGAAAATTTTGGCTGTGTTGGAGGAGCTGTATGGGTGCACAGATTCTTATGTGGCCCTGCAGGAGGCATTTTTTTCCCGAAAACAGCAAGAAGGGGAATCCCTGCTAGAATTCTCTTTAGCCTTAATGAGTCTGATGGAGAAGGTTAAGCAGCGTGCGCCAGGTAACATGCCAAATTCTGACATTTTACTCCGGGATCAGTTCATTGAGCAGGTTTTGGATGGTACACTCCGCCGCGAATTAAGACAAGTTGTTCGCAGGCATCCTAACTCCACCTTACTTGAGGTCAGGGGAGAGGCCCTCCAGTGGGAGCGTGAGGGTTTGTCTAAGTTGCAAGTGAAGCCCAGTCCTGCAGTAGTGGGCATCCAATATGGTGTACGGGGAACTCATGGAGTGTCACCTGCTCAGGCAACAGGGATTGCTGAAGTGATGGAATTGTTGAAACGTCAGCAGGAACAGCTGAATCTGCTCACTGACAGCATTACTAACTTGCAACGCTCTAAACCGCATGGCTCCTCACGCAATTCAGCTAATAGGCCTATTGTATGCCGACGGTGTAACCAGCCCGGTCACTTTCCCAGTGACTGTGATGGAGAGCGTGTTCCATCTCACCTCCGCTCCTCCCATAGTTCTCAACAGCCTGGTAGGCAATTGCAGTCGGAAAACTAGCACCCTCTGAATTGCAGGACCACTGTTCAGGTGGGGTATTGTTTGGTCCAGAAAATGTGTCCAAGAGCGTCACCAATCTGGTTTCTTCTTGTCCACACATAGAGGTAGACATGGAAGGCATAAAGGTCCCGTGTCTGGTAGACACAGGCTCTATGGTGTCGACAGTTACTGAAAGTTTCTTTTGTACGCATTTTAAGCAATGGGGGCAGGAGAGACTCCAGTCTTGCCACTGGTTACAGCTGAGGGCAGCTAATGGCTTGGCCATTCCTTATATTGGCTACTTGGAGCTCAGCATGAAGCTCTGTGGAAAAGTGATGCCTCGGTGTGGTGTCCTAGTGGTTAAAGACCCCCCTGGGGACCCTCCCAAGACACCTGGTGTTCTTGGAATGAATGTCATTAACAAGTGCTATGCTGAGCTCTTTGGGCAATATGGCGGAGATCTCTTTGAAATACCTGTTGTTCTGGAAACCCCAAAAGCTGTATTTCAGGCATTACAGGCCTGCCATCGAGCTGTTACAGCTGCACCGCCTGAAATGTCAGGCCAGGCAAAGGTCAGAGGTAAAAAGGCCTGTCGGATATCAGCTGGGGCCATGAAAATTGTTGCAGCGACATGCTCTCAGCAGTTTTCTGGTGGTACTGTTCTGTTTGAGCCAGTGGACTCAGTTTTGCCAGGTGGGTTATTGGCATCTCCTGCTTTGGTAAAGGTAGTCAAGGGTACCGCCTATATACCAGTTGTTAATGTGGGTTCCAGTACAGTGTGGCTTCACCCCCACACTGTGTTGGGTACATTGAATGGAGTGAATGTGGTTAGTCTCCCACCTGGGGTGACTGAAGTGCCGTCTGGAATAGCCACTGTGGCATCCCAGACCCTTCCACCCACTCTAGCTGAGCAGATTGGTAAAATGGATCTGTCTCAGCTGCCTGTTGAAGAGCAGGATCGGGTGAGAAGTCTTCTGGCTAAATATACTTCTGTGTTTTCAGCCCAGGATGGTGATTTAGGTTGTACCAACCTGATTTCGCATGACATCCCCCTGTTAGATGACACTCCAGTAAAACAACGCTACAGGCGCATTCCACCTTGTGACTATGAACTGGTAAAAGAACATATTAACCAACTTTTGCAGAACCAGGTAATTAGAGAAAGTAGCAGTCCATATGCCTCCCCCATTGTTCTTGTGAGGAAAAAAGATGGCACCTTGCGCATGTGCGTTGATTACCGTCAACTCAATGGCAAGACCAGGAAGGATGCCTTTCCTCTGCCCCGTATTGAGGAGTCTTTGGATTCGCTCACAGGGGCACGTTGGTTTTCCACAATGGATTTGGCCAGTGGCTATAATCAGGTCCCTGTTACTGAAGGTGACAAACCTAAGACTGCCTTCTGCACTCCCTTTGGCCTGTTCGAATGGAACAGAATGCCTTTTGGGCTTTGCAATGCCCCGAGCACTTTCCAGAGATTGATGCAACGGATTTTTGGTGACCAACAGGGTCAGAATCTTCTCCTCTACCTGGATGATATTGTAGTCTTTTCATCTACTGTTGAGCAACACTTAGATAGGTTGGGTGTTGTGCTGGGGCGGCTCCAACAAGAAGGCCTCAAGGCAAAGCTCTCCAAATGCTCCTTCTTTCAGCCTGAGGTAAAATATTTGGGTCATGTCATTTCTGCCGCTGGAGTTTCCACTGATCCAGCTAAGATTGAGGCTGTTGCTAACTGGCAGCCCCCCAAGACTGTGTCAGAGCTGCGCTCCTTCTTGGGGTTTGCCAGCTATTACAGGAGGTTTGTGGAGGGCTTCGCTAAGCTGGCTGCACCTCTACACCACCTTGTCGCTAAGGTGGGAGGTACATCCCGGAGGGGTGCCAACCAAAGCCTGACTGATGCATGGTCTGACCAGTGCCAGCAGAGTTTTGATGCCTTGAAGACCAAACTGACCTCTGCGCCAGTTCTAGCCTATGCTGACTTCTCATTACCCTTCATCCTTGAAGTGGATGCTAGCTTTGGCGGATTGGGTGCAGTGCTCTCTCAGGAGCAAGAAGGAAAGGTGAGGCCTATAGCCTATGCAAGTCGAGGATTAAGCCCTCCTGAAAGAAATATGCAAAACTACAGCTCCATGAAGCTGGAGTTTTTGGCCCTTAAATGGGCCATGACTGAAAAGTTCCGGGAATACTTGTTGGGTCACAAGTGTGTTGTCTTTACTGACAACAATCCCCTGAGTCATCTTTCATCTGCCAAGCTTGGAGCCACAGAGCAGCGCTGGGCTGCACAGCTTTCTGCTTTTGACTTTGAGGTCAAGTACAGATCGGGAAGAAGTAACCGTAATGCTGATGCTTTATCACGTCAGCATCCACCTGATCAACAGGTGTTGGAAGCCTTGCTTCCTGGTACGTCTCTGCCTAAATCACTTCAGCAGGCTTTATTTTCAGAAGAGACTGCAGCTGTACAAGCTGCTGTTACAGTTTTGCCTCAACACACCATGGTGAATATTTCTGCTTTGCAGAAGGCTGACCCAGTTATTCAAGAAGTGTGCCACTTCTGGAAACAGAAGAGACAGCCCAATGGTGAGGAACGAAAGCAAATGTCTCATGATGCTGTGGTTCTCTGCCGGCAGTGGGATCGTCTGGTTGAAGAGCATGGGGTGCTCTATCGCCGGATCTCTCGCCCAGATGGTGCTGAAACTGTGTTGCAGTTGTTGTTGCCAGCTAGTCTGATAAAAGAAGTGTTGACAGGTGTTCATCAGGAACATGGACATCAGGGCATTGAAAGGACTTTGGCACTTTTACGGTCACGGTGCTACTGGCCGGGAATGTCTGCTGATGTGGCACAGTGGTGTCAGTCATGTGAACGCTGTCAGGTTGCCAAGGATACTCGGACCTCCGCCCATAGTTACATGGGCCATCTGTTGGCTTCCCGCCCAAATGAGATCCTGGCCATTGATTTTACGGTACTGGAACCGACCCATAATGGGTTGGAAAATGTGCTGGTGATGACGGATGTCTTTAGCAAGTATACCCTGGCTGTTCCCACTCGTGACCAGACAGCCTCCACTGTGGCCAATGTTTTGGTTAATGAGTGGTTTTATAAGTTTGGCATCCCTGTTCGAATCCATTCGGACCAAGGTCGCAATTTTGAGAGCACTTTGATCCAACAGCTCTGTAAACTGTATGGGATTGAAAAATCCAGGACCACCCCATACCATCCAGCAGGAAACGGCCAATGTGAGCGGTTCAATCGAACGCTACACAACCTACTGCGTACCTTACCTGTCACCCGAAAACGGGATTGGCACTCATGTCTGCCCCAAGTGTTGTATTGTTATAACACCACACCTCATCAGTCCACTGGGGAATCGCCATTCTTTCTCCTGTTTGGACAAGAACCAAGATTACCCATTGATTTTCTTCTGGGTAAGGTTCAGGACCCTGCCAGTGGAAGTGTTCATGATTGGATTCAGGAGCATCAAGCTCGCCTGCAAATGGCCTTTGATGGGGCCAGGGAGCGGCTGTCTTTAGCTGCGGACCGCAGGAAAAGAAATCATGATCAGCATGTAAGGGATACTCCACTTAAACAGGGACAGCTGGTGTTTGTTCGGGACTTTAGCACCAGAGGGCGCCATAAGGTGCAAGATAAGTGGGGGTCAGTTGTGCACAAAGTCCTCAAAGCTCCGGAGCCAATGGGTGTGGTGTATACGGTGGCACCAGGTGGGGACCCAACAAAAGCCAGACAGCTTCATCGATCCTTGCTAAAAGCTGCTATTGGCATGGAGTCCCCTGAGCCAGTGCTTGAGAACCCCCCATTGGCCACCAATCTAGAATCTGAAATGTCAGATGAGGAGGACTTGTTTATGAGGCAGAATGCTCCATACGGAGCATTGAGTGTTTCACCTGTACAAACTGTAAATGCACCACCACATCTTCTTGCACCACCCCAACAAACTGCCAATTCTTGCGATTTGGCTCCCAGTGTGCCGGATCTGTCTTCAGTTCCTGCACCAGAGAACAGTTCAGACTTGAGGGATTATGGTAAGTCCACAACTGTGCGTAGAACTACTAGGCACACTGCTGGTCAACACCGCAATGTCCACCACCTTCCGCGGTCAGTTGAGAGTGCGACATTGCGAGACGCCGCACTCTCCGAGCCAACCTCTAGCTCTGTGATGGTTTTCTTTCGGCCATGGGACTAATAGCATTGGTGAGCCATCGTCGGGGCGCCGATGCAAAAAGGCGGGGTAGATTGTAGTGAGGTGGTTAATTAGTTTCAGGTGTGACTCTAGGCATTGGCCAATGCCTGCTTGCAGAGTCGCGTATATAATCAGCTGATTATCTGCACCTGGTATGCACCGGTGCTTGCTCATTCAGGCTGGAGATCGAGACTGACTGCCATCTCCTGCTTATCCCCAGAAATTGGCGGCTTTGGTATGTTCTCTGGCATTTTGCACGCTGTTTACAGCAATATGTTGTTTTAACGACACATACTGCAACAGGTTCCCACATTTAAGAGTTCCACGCTTAATTTGCTGTTTGGGGAAAGAGGGCTTCCTCCGACTCGGTTGAACCCACCTCTGATCGGTAGGTCCTTCAGTCTCTTGCCCTGATGTTTGTTTTTTTTGTCAGCTCATTCATGTAGCTCTGCACCCCTTTAGATACAGAGGACCCAGGCAATTACCTGTGTGGCACAGAGGACCTTGGCTGGTTGCCTACTCTGGGCGGAGGGGACAGATGCGCGCTGTTGCTGCACAGACAGCCAGCGGGGACTCCAGCTCCAGGCCGTACAAGCCACCTCTCATCGCTGTTCTGCCCTGAACACAGACTTGCAGGCTGAAAAAGAGCCTTACCCTCGGCGCTGTCTGACAGGCGGCAGGGTTGTGCATAAGCTCGGCAACTGTATCTTGCTGGGATTCTTGTACAGTACAGTTTTTGTTTTAAGGTTTTATTATTTTAAAATACTTTTTTTAAAAGAATTGTTTTTAACCTTTTTTTCTTCTGTTGCAGCTGGGCTTCTCCACCTGGTGGACAGGCTTGCTGGTGGTGGCGTCTCCTCTTTTGCTGTGTGCATGCGACCAACACAATTTGGAAGAGGTGGCACCGAGTGTATGGTTTGTGTTGTGGGGTGATTTAATTTTTCTTTATTCATTCTGAGACGCCCCTCCGTTTGTATTTGCCTGTCCCCCACCTAGTAAGTCCAGCTGTATTTTCTTTTTGTTTAGCTTGCTTTTAGTCCTTTTGTGTTAAACCAACATTTATTTTGGAAAATAAATGTCTTAAAACGGAACTCTGTCTCCCTCTTGTATAAACGGACTTGAGTGCCTCTTAAGGTGAATTTTCCTTGGGGTGTAATTCCCCAAGGTGGCGTTGTCGAAACTTTAAAAACCCACTGAATGCCA